>CM068365.1:480201-530201 GCA_034769755.1 Odontamblyopus lacepedii | reverse complement strand
GTTGAGGCGACAGCAGCTGTGGAAGTGCCTGTGGTGTGTGAACATGAACGCAGTTAAACATTTACACTCGTCTCATTTTCATTTAAACAATCCTTCAATCCGAGCGGATCAAAACAAAACGAAGCATCGAGGCAAAAAAGAAATCAATGCATTTTTCTCATTGACTCGAATGGTTTTGGCCCGAGTTTAAAATGTCGTTCTTTCTAACGTTCTGTTTTCTTTTGAAATCCTGCTCGGTTTAACTCTGTTTCCATGGGATCGTTCAGGGACATTTCCAGAACGTTCCACCGCGTTGACTCGGACTCTTCACACAAACTTTATTGATCACACGTCCCAGTTTAACGGACACGCCAAGAGAAAACCTATAAATGCTGATGATAAATTCTGTCCCTGTCCAAATAAAAGGGAAAAATGTTGATCTTCTGCTGTTCACGTTTGACATTCTGGGTTCGTGTCCCAGATTTCGACGGCCTCTTCATCAGTAACGGACCCGGAGACCCTCGGCTCTGCTCCTCCACCATCGAAAACCTCCGCAAAGTCCTGACCCTGAACCAGGACCAGGATCATAACCAGACTAAGCCGGTGTTTGGGATCTGCCTGGGACACCAGCTGCTGTCGCTGGTCATCGGAGCGAAGACGTACAAACTGAAGTGAGTGTTTGTAGTGATGTGGTTTAACGCTCCCCTCACTGCGACTGCGGTCCCCTGACTGCGACTGTGGTCCCCTGACTGCGACTGTGGTCCCCTGACTGCGACTGTGGTCCCCTCACTGCCACTGTGGTCCCCTCACTGCCACTGCGGTCCCCTCACTGCGACTGCGGTCCCCTCACTGCCACTGCGGTCCCCTCACTGCGACTGTGCTCCCCTCACTGCGACTGCGGTCCCCTCACTGCGACTGTGGTCCCCTCACTGCGACTGTGGTCCCCTCACTGCGACTGTGGTCCCCTCACTGCCACTGTGGTCCCCTCACTGCCACTGTGGTCCCCTCACTGCCACTGTGGTCCCCTCACTGCGACTGTGGTCCCCTCACTGCCACTGCGGTCCCCTGACTGCGACTGTGCTCCCCTCACTGCCACTGTGGTCCCCTCACTGCCACTGCGGTCCCCTCACTGCGACTACGGTCCCCTGACTGCGACTGCGGTCCCCTGACTGCGACTGCGGTCCCCTCACTGCGACTGCGGTCCCCTCACTGCCACTGCGGTCCCCTCACTGCCACTGCGGTCCCCTGACTGCGACTGCGGTCCCCTGACTGCGACTGCGGTCCCCTCACTGCCACTGCGGTCCCCTCACTGCCACTGCGGTCCCCTCACTGCCACTGCGGTCCCCTCACTGCGACTGCGGTCCCCTCACTGCGACTGCGGTCCCCTCACTGCCACTGCGGTCCCCTCACTGCGACTGTGCTCCCCTCACTGCGACTGCGGTCCCCTCACTGCGACTGTGGTCCCCTCACTGCGACTGTGGTCCCCTCACTGCGACTGTGGTCCCCTCACTGCCACTGTGGTCCCCTCACTGCCACTGTGGTCCCCTCACTGCGACTGTGGTCCCCTCACTGCCACTGCGGTCCCCTGACTGCGACTGTGCTCCCCTCACTGCCACTGTGGTCCCCTCACTGCCACTGCGGTCCCCTCACTGCGACTGTGGTCCCCTCACTGCGACTGCGGTCCCCTCACTGCCACTGCGGTCCCCTCACTGCCACTGTGGTCCCCTCACTGCGACTGCGGTCCCCTCACTGCGACTGCGGTCCCCTCACTGCCACTGCGGTCCCCTCACTGCGACTGTGCTCCCCTCACTGCGACTGCGGTCCCCTCACTGCGACTGCGGTCCCCTCACTGCGACTGTGGTCCCCTCACTGCGACTGTGGTCCCCTCACTGCCACTGTGGTCCCCTCACTGCCACTGTGGTCCCCTCACTGCGACTGTGGTCCCCTCACTGCCACTGCGGTCCCCTGACTGCGACTGTGCTCCCCTCACTGCCACTGTGGTCCCCTCACTGCCACTGTGGTCCCCTCACTGCGACTACGGTCCCCTGACTGCGACTGCGGTCCCCTGACTGCGACTGCGGTCCCCTGACTGCGACTGCGGTCCCCTCACTGCGACTGCGGTCCCCTCACTGCCACTGCGGTCCCCTCACTGCCACTGCGGTCCCCTGACTGCGACTGCGGTCCCCTGACTGCGACTGCGGTCCCCTCACTGCCACTGCGGTCCCCTCACTGCCACTGCGGTCCCCTCACTGCCACTGCGGTCCCCTCACTGCCACTGCGGTCCCCTCACTGCGACTGCGGTCCCCTCACTGCGACTGCGGTCCCCTCACTGCCACTGTGGGTCCCCTCACTGTGACTACGGTCCCCTCACTGCGACTGCGGTCCCCTCACTGCGACTGCGGTCCCCTCACTGCCACTGCGGTCCCCTCACTGCCACTGCGGTCCCCTCACTGCCACTGCGGTCCCCTCACTGCGACTGCGGTCCCCTCACTGCCACTGCGGTCCCCTCACTGCGACTGCGGTCCCCTCACTGCCACTGCGGTCCCCTCACTGCCACTGCGGTCCCCTCACTGCCACTGCGGTCCCTCACTGCGACTGCGGTCCCTCACTGCGACTGCGGTCCCCTCACTGCCACTGCGGTCCCTCACTGCCACTGCGGTCCCCTCACTGCGACTACGGTCCCCTCACTGCCACTGCGGTCCCCTCACTGCCACTGCGGTCCCCTCACTGCCACTGCGGTCCCCTCACTGCCACTGCGGTCCCCTCACTGCGACTGCGGTCCCCTGACTGCGACTGCGGTCCCCTGACTGCGACTGCGGTCCCCTCACTGCGACTGCGGTCCCCTGACTGCCACTGCGGTCCCCTCACTGCCACTGCGGTCCCCTCACTGCCACTGCGGTCCCCTCACTGCCACTGCGGTCCCCTCACTGCGACTGCGGTCCCCTCACTGCGACTGCGGTCCTCACTGCCACTCGCGGTCCCTCACTGCCACTGCGGTCCCCTCACTGCCACTGCGGTCCCCTCACTGCCACTGCGGTGCCCTCACTGCGACTGCGGTGCCCTCACTGCGACTGCGGTGCCCTCACTGCGACTGCGGTCCCCTCACTGCGACTGCGGTCCCCTCACTGCCACTGCGGTCCCCTCACTGCCACTGCGGTCCCCTCACTGCCACTGCGGTCCCCTCACTGCCACTGCGGTCCCCTCACCGCCACTGCGGTCCCCTCACCGCCACTGCGGTCCCCTCACCGCCACTGCGGTCCCCTCACCGCCACTGCGGTCCCCTCACTGCGACTGTGGTCCCCTCACTGTGATCCTCGTTCCTCCTCCTCGGTGCAGGAGGAGGTTCTGTGATCCTCGTTCCTCCTCCTCGGTGCAGGAGGAGGTTCTGTGATCCTCGTTCCTCCTCCTCGGTGCAGGAGGAGGTTCTGTGATCCTCGTTCCTCCTCCTCGGTGCAGGAGGAGGTTCTGTGATCCTCGTTCCTCCTCCTCGGTGCAGGAGGAGGTTCTGTGATCCTCGTTCCTCCTCCTCGGTGCAGGAGGAGGTTCTGTGATCCTCGTTCCTCCTCCTCCTCGGTGCAGGAGGAGGTTCTGTGATCCTCGTTCCTCCTCCTCGGTGCAGGAGGAGGTTCTGTGATCCTCGTTCCTCCTCCTCGGTGCAGGAGGAGGTTCCCTGTGGGAGGTGTTGCTACGTTTAAGAAATGACTTAAAGCGACAGCAGTCGAATCAAAAGAACTGAAGAATTAGATTTAGATTAGATTTCAGAGCTGAAGTCGCCCCATCGAACACAAACCGACACCAAACTGTCGCCCCATCGAACACAAACCGACACCAAACTGTCGCCCCATCGAACACAAACCGACACCAAACTGTGCAGCGTTTGTGCTTCAAAACGTTTTGGAGAAACGAACGATTGTTTTACAGGTCAAACTGAGGTCAGACCCACAGGAAGAAGAAAAACGCCCAAAATGGAGTCAGTCGTTTGTATTTGGTTTGTGCTGTTTTGTGCTGTGACAGTTTCATTTGTGTGAGTTTATTTCTAAAATTCTTCATGATTATTTCTGTGGTAATTACAGGACGTCATTTCTGCTCAGCTGACGGAGACAAACTCCACAGAACTAGAGAAGAGAAACGACCTGAGGCTGAGGAAAAGCTGAGCAGAAATGACGTCCTGTAATTACCACAGAAATAATCATGAAGAATTTTAGAAATAAACTCACACAAATGAAACTGTCACAGCACAAAACAGCACAAACCAAATACAAACGACTGACATCATTTTCTTCTGTTTTGAGGCTGTTTCACATTCTGAGGTTCTGGACGACGTCATCGACCAAAATAAAACTGAATATCTGAAGAACCAGAATCACAAACTGAACTTTCTGCAGCACAAACGCCGGACTCAGTGTTTGTAGGTTTGAGTTTGGCGCTGGTCAGGTTTGGCCGGTCCTGGTCCGGTCCTGCTCCGGTCCTGCTCCGGTCCTGCTCCGGTCCTGCTCCGGTCCTGGTCCAGTCCTGCTCCCGTCCTGGTCCGGTCCTGGTCCGGTCCTGCTCCGGTCCTGGTCCGGTCCTGCTCCGGTCCTGGTCCGGTCCTGCTCCGGTCCTGCTCCGGTCCTGGTCCGGTCCTGGTCCGGTCCTGCTCCGGTCCTGCTCCGGTCCTGGTCCGGTCCTGCTCCGGTCCTGCTCCGGTCCTGCTCCGGTCCTGCTCCGGTCCTGCTCCGGTCCTGCTCCTCTTCGTTAGTTTTCGTGTGTGCGTAAAGTCGTTCCTCCTGGTTCTCCTCAGGTACGGGAATCGAGGCCATAACCAGCCGTGCGTCCACAGAGGAACCGACCGCTGCTTCATCACCAGTCAGAACCACGGATTCGCCGTCGACCCCGAGACGCTGCCGCCCGACTGGGACGTGCTGTTCACCAACGCCAACGACCACAGCAACGAGGGCATCGTGCACCACCACCTGCCCATGTTCAGGTACCTCCTGCTGACCTCCTCCTGACCTCCTCCTGACCTCCTCCTGACCTCCTGCTGACCTCCTCCTGACCTCCTCCTGACCTCCTCCTGACCTCCTCCTGACCTCCTCCTGAGCTCCTGCTGACCTCCTCCTGACCTCCTCCTGACCTCCTCCTCTGACCTCCTCCTGACCTCCTCCTGACCTCCTCCTGACCTCCTGCTGACCTTCTCCTGACCTCCTCCTGACCTCCTCCTGACCTCCTGCTGACCTCCTCCTGACCTCCTCCTGACCTCCTCCTGACCTCCTCCTGACCTCCTCCTGACCTCCTCCTGACCTCCTCCTGACCTCCTCCTGACCTCCTCCTGACCTCCTGCTGACCTCCTCCTGACCTCCTCCTGACCTCCTCCTGACCTCCTCCTGACCTCCTCCTCTGACCTCCTCCTGGCCTCCTCCTGACCTCCTCCTCCTGACCTCCTCCTGACCTCCTCCTCTGACCTCCTCCTGGCCTCCTGCTAACCACCTCCTGACCTCCTCCTCCTGACCTCCTCCTCTGACCTCCTCCTGACCTCCTGCTGACCTCCTCCTGACCTCCTCCTGACCTCCTCCTGACCTCCTGCTGACCTCCTGCTGACCTCCTCCTGACCTCCTCTTGACCTCCTCCTGACCTCCTCCTCTGACCTCCTTCTGGCCTCCTCCTGACCTCCTCCTCCTGACCTCCTCCTGACCTCCTCCTCTGACCTCCTCCTGGCCTCCTGCTGACCACCTCCTGACCTCCTCCTCCTGACCTCCTCCTCTGACCTCCTCCTGACCGCCTGCTGACCTCCTCCTGACCTCTCCTCCTCCTCCTGACCTCCTCCTCTGACCTCCTCCTGACCTCCTCCTGACCTCCTCCTGACCTCCTCCTGACCTCCTCCTCCTCTGACCTCCTCCTGACCTCCTCCTCTGACCTCCTCCTGACCTCCGCCTCTGACCTCCTCCTGACCGCCTCCAGACCTCCTCCTGACCTCCTGCTGACCTCCGCCTGGCCTCCTCCTGACATCCTCCTGACCTCCTCCTGAGCTCCTGCTGACCTCCTCCTGACCTCCTCCTGACCTCCTCCTCTGACCTCCTCCTGACCTCCTCCTGACCTCCTCCTGACCTCCTGCTGACCTTCTCCTGACCTCCTCCTGACCTCCTCCTGACCTCCTGCTGACCTCCTCCTGACCTCCTCCTGACCTCCTCCTGACCTCCTCCTGACCTCCTCCTGACCTCCTCCTGACCTCCTCCTGACCTCCTCCTGACCTCCTCCTGACCTCCTCCTGACCTCCTCCTGACCTCCTCCTGACCTCCTCCTGACCTCCTCCTGACCTCCTCCTCTGACCTCCTCCTGGCCTCCTCCTGACCTCCTCCTCCTGACCTCCTCCTGACCTCCTCCTCTGACCTCCTCCTGGCCTCCTGCTAACCACCTCCTGACCTCCTCCTCCTGACCTCCTCCTCTGACCTCCTCCTGACCTCCTGCTGACCTCCTCCTGACCTCCTCCTGACCTCCTCCTGACCTCCTGCTGACCTCCTGCTGACCTCCTCCTGACCTCCTCTTGACCTCCTCCTGACCTCCTCCTCTGACCTCCTTCTGGCCTCCTCCTGACCTCCTCCTCCTGACCTCCTCCTGACCTCCTCCTCTGACCTCCTCCTGGCCTCCTGCTGACCACCTCCTGACCTCCTCCTCCTGACCTCCTCCTCTGACCTCCTCCTGACCTCCTGCTGACCTCCTCCTGACCTCCTCCTCCTGACCTCCTCCTCTGACCTCCTCCTGACCTCCTCCTGACCTCCTCCTGACCTCCTCCTGACCTCCTCCTCTGACCTCCTCCTGACCTCCTCCTCTGACCTCCTCCTGACCTCCTCCTCTGACCTCCTCCTGACCTCCTCCTGACCTCCTCCTGACCTCCTGCTGACCTCCTCCTCACCACCTCCTGACCTCCTCCTCTGACCTCCTCCTGACCTCCTCCTGACCTCCTGACCTCCTGCTGACCTCCTCCTGACCTCCCCCTGACCTCCTCTCACCTCCTCCTCACCTCTCACCTCCTCCTCACCACCTCCTCTCCTCCTCCTGACCACCTCCTGACCTCCTCCTGACCTCCTTACCTCCTCCTGACCTCCTCTCACCTCCTCCTCACCTCCTCCTCACCTCCTCCTCACCTCCCCTCTCCTCCTCCTGACCTCCTCCTCACCTCCTCCTCTCCTCCTCCTGACCTCCTACTCACCTCCTCCTGACCACCTCCTGACCACCTCCTCACCACCTCCTGACCACCTCCTCACCACCTCCTGACCTCCTCCTCCTGACCTCCTCCTCTCACCTCCTCCTGACCTCCTCCTCTCACCTCCTCCTGACCTCCTCCTCTCACCTCCTCCTGACCTCCTCCTCTCACCTCCTCCTGACCTCCTCCTCTCACCTCCTCCTGACCTCCTCCTGACCTCCTCACCTCCTCCTCACCTCCTCCTCACCACCTCCTCTCCTCCTCCTGACCACCTCCTGACCTCCTCCTCTCACCTCCTCCTGACCTCCTTCTCTCACCTCCTCCTGATCTCCTCCTCTCACCTCCTCCTGACCTCCTCCTCTCACCTCCTCCTGACCTCCTCACCTCCTCCTCACCTCCTCCTCCTCTCCTCCTCACCACCTCCTGACCTCCTCCTCTCACCTCCTCCTGACCTCCTCCTCTCACCTCCTCCTGACCTCCTCCTGACCTCCTCACCTCCTCCTGACCTCCTCCTCTCCTCCTCAGTGTGCAGTTCCACCCGGAGCACATGGCCGGCCCCACAGACCTGGTTTCGTTGTTTGACGTGTTTCTGGAGACGGTTCGAGAGCATAAAGAGGGAAACGTCACTCGAACCGGTACTGGAGCTTCGGCCGTTTAAATATTTATCAGATCCGTTCAGACCAGAGTCGGGCTGATGAGTCGATTAATCGATATTTGCTCCTTCAGAGTTTGGTGGATCAGGTTCATGTTAATGTCCAAACTGAATGTCGGTGTCTGTGTAACGTAGCCTGAGGAGTCGAGGTCTGAGCACAAACTCTGGAGCCTCACAGTCCCACGTCTCGGCTCTGGCTCCTTGGAGATCCCTATATTCCTCAGAGTGTGTTTCCCTGCACATCAGTGTCCCGGGTATGATCGGGTTTTTGAGTGTCCCGGTTTCACATGTTTACGCAGCATCTGCAACGCGACATACGCACAGAACAGACTCAGCACCAGCAGAACATCCTCTGTCACAGAGAGAACACTCATATTCACTGAGTCACAGAGAGAACACTCATATTCACTGAGTCACAGAGAGAACACTCGTATTCACTGAGTCACAGAGAGAACACTCATATTCACTGAGTCACAGAGAGAACACTCATATTCACTGAGTCACAGAGAGAACACTCATATTCACTGAGTCACAGGGAGAACACTCATATTCACTGAGTCACAGAGAACACTCATATTCACTGAGTCACAGAGAGAACACTCATATTCACTGAGTCACAGAGAGAACACTCATATTCACTGAGTCACAGAGAGAACACTCATATTCACTGAGTCACAGAGAGAACACTCATATTCACTGAGTCACAGGGAGAACACTCATATTCACTGAGTCACAGAGAGAACACTCATATTCACTGAGTCACAGGGAGAACACTCATATTCACTGAGTCACAGAGAGAACACTCATATTCACTGAGTCACAGAGAGAACACTCATATTCACTGAGTCACAGAGAGAACACTCGTATTCACTGAGTCACAGAGAGAACACTCATATTCACTGAGTCACAGAGAGAACACTCATATTCACTGAGTCACAGAGAGAACACTCATATTCACTGAGTCACAGGGAGAACACTCATATTCACTGAGTCACAGAGAACACTCATATTCACTGAGTCACAGAGAGAACACTCATATTCACTGAGTCACAGAGAGAACACTCATATTCACTGAGTCACAGAGAGAACACTCATATTCACTGAGTCACAGAGAGAACACTCATATTCACTGAGTCACAGGGAGAACACTCATATTCACTGAGTCACAGAGAGAACACTCATATTCACTGAGTCACAGAGAGAACACTCATATTCACTGAGTCACAGAGAGAACACTCATATTCACTGAGTCACAGAGAGAACACTCATATTCACTGAGTCACAGAGAGAACACTCATATTCACTGAGTCACAGAGAGAACACTCATATTCACTGAGTCACAGAGAGAACACTCATATTCACTGAGTCACAGGGAGAACACTCATATTCACTGAGTCACAGAGAGAACACTCATATTCACTGAGTCACAGGGAGAACACTCATATTCACTGAGTCACAGAGAGAACACTCATATTCACTGAGTCACAGAGAGAACACTCATATTCACTGAGTCGAGTCCTTTAGTCCCACAGAAGCTGAAGCAGCAGCACAAGGAAAGAGCTGCTTTTTTCAGCTCTTACACTTTATGCAAATGAGCCGTGAGGTTTTAAGTTTAGTTTGTGTAAAACATAAATGTTTAAATCTGCACGTGTCCTGATGTTCTGACGTGTCCTCCTGATGTTCTGACGTGTCCTGATGTTCTGACGTGTCCTCCTGATGTTCTGACGTGTCCTCCTGATGTTCTGACGTGTCCTGATGTTCTGACGTGTCCTCCTGATGTTCTGACGTGTCCTCCTGATGTTCTGACGTGTCCTCCTGATGTTCTGACGTGTCCTCCTGATGTTCTGACGTGTCCTCCTGATGTTCTGACGTGTCCTTCTGATGTTCTGACGTGTCCTCCTGATGTTCTGACGTGTCCTCCTGATGTTCTGACGTGTCCTCCTGATGTTCTGACGTGTCCTCCTGATGTTCTGACGTGTCCTCCTGATGTTCTGACGTGTCCTCCTGATGTTCTGACGTGTCCTGATGTTCTGACGTGTCCTCCTGATGTTCTGACGTGTCCTCCTGATGTTCTGACGTGTCCTCCTGATGTTCTGATCTTTTCTCCAGTGAAGCAGCGTCTGACGGAGCACTTGACCTTCTCCGCCGCCCCCAAACCTGAGGATGTCGTGAGGCCTCGGAAAGTCCTGATCCTGGGCTCCGGGGGCCTGTCCATCGGGCAGGCCGGAGAGTTCGACTACTCCGGCTCTCAGGTCTGAGCGTAACCGCGGTTCTATGAGTCCTGAGTGAGGGGGCGGGGCTTAAGGGCGTGTGATTGGCTCTGTTTCCACCGTCACATTTACTTCAGTGGGTTTGTAGGGAGTATTATCTGTTACATAAGCACATACGTTTGATCAGTCGCTCCAGTGTCGGGAGTTTCAGCGCAGGTTTACAAACGTTGGCGTAGTCGAGACCCGTCCGAGAACACAGGGTCCCGAGACCAAGGCAAGACCAAACCCAAATCAAGGGCGTCTGTCATTTTTATTTTTTACAAAATAACTAATGTACAAATAAAAGCAAACGAGAGTAACACACACGCAGGGACACACACGCTCACACTCACTGGTGCGGGTTTATTACCGACAGCAGCGAATATGAAATATAAATGTACCTCGAGTTTGTGACAAGGCCGAGGCCGAGTCCAAGCGCCTTCGAGACCGAGTCCAAGCGCCTTCGAGACCGAGTCCAAGCGCCTTCGAGACCGAGTCCAAGCGCCTTCGAGACCGAGTCCAAGCGCCTTCGAGACCGAGTCCAAGCGCCTTCGAGACCGAGTCCAAGCGCCGAGACCGAGTAAGGCCGAGACGAGTCCAAGCGCCTTCGAGACCGAGTCCAAGCGCCTTCGAGACCGAGTCCAAGGCCGAGTCCAAGCGCCTTTGAGACCGAGTCCAAGCGCCTTTGAGACCGAGTCCAAGCGCCTTCGAGACCGAGTCCAAGGCCGAGTCCAAGCGCCTTTGAGACCGAGTCCAAGCGCCGAGAGTCCAGCGCCGCCAGACCGAGTCCAGCGCCTTGAGGCCGAGTCCAAGCGCCTTTGAGACCGAGTCCAAGCGCCTTTGAGACCGAGTCCAAGCGCCTTAGAGACCGAGTCCAAGCGCCTTTGAGACCGAGTCAGCGCCTTCAGTCCAAGCGCCTTGAGCCGAGACCGAGTCCAAGCGCCAGACCGAGTCAGGCCGAGTCAAGCGCCTTTGAGACCGAGTCAAGCGCCTTTTGAGACCGAGTCAAGCGCCTTTGAGACCGAGTCCAAAAGCGCCTTTGAGACCGAGTCAAAAGCGCGCCTTCGAGCCTTTCGACCGAGTCCAAGCGCCTTTGAGACCGAGTCCAAGGCCGAGTCCAAGCGCCTTTGAGACCGAGTCCAAGCGCCTTTGAGACCGAGTCCAAGCGCCTTTGAGACCGAGTCCAAGCGCCTTTGAGACCGAGTCCAAGCGCCTTCGAGACCGAGTCAGCGCCGAAGGCCTTCGAGACCGCCGAGACCCAAGCGCCGAGACCGAGTCAAGCGCCTTGAGACCGAGTCAAGTCAAGCGCCTTGAGACCGAGTCAAGCGCCTTTGAGACCCGAGTCAAAGCGCCTTGAGACGAGTCCAAGCGCCTTTGAGACCGAGTCAGGCGGTCGCGCCTTTGAGACCCGAGTCCAAGCGCCTTGAGACGAATCCAAGCGCGAGACCGAGTCAAGGCGAGTCAAAGCGCCTTTGAGACCGAGTCCAAGCGCCGAGACCGAGTCAGCGCCGAACCGAATCAAGCGCCTTTGAGACCGAGTCCAAGCGCCTTCGAGACCGAGTCCAAGCGCCAGACCGAGTCAAGCGCCGAGCCTGAGGGACTCGAACCGAGTCAGCGCCTTCGAGACCGAGTCAAGCGCCTTCGAGACCGAGTCAGCGCCTTTGAACGAGTCAAGCGCCTTCGAGACCGAGTCAAGGCGCCTTCGACAGACCCGGCGCTTTGAGACCCGAGTCCAGCGCCCTTTGAGACCGAGTCAGCGCTTCGAGACCGAGTCAGCGCCTTTGAGACCGAGTCAGCGCCTTCGAGACCGAGTCAGCGCCTTTCGAGACCGAGTCCAGCGCCTTGACCCGAGTCCGGCTTCGAGTCCAAGTGCCTTAGAGACCGAGTCCAAGCGCCTTGAGACCGAGTCTACCTTGAGAGCGCCGAGTCAGCGCCGAACCGACCGAGTCCAAGCGCCTTTGAGACCGAGTCCAAGCGCCTTCGAGACCGAGTCCAAGCGCCTTCGAGACCGAGTCCAAGCGCCTTCGAGACCGAGTCCAAGCGCCTTCGAGACCGAGTCCAAGCGCCTTCGAGACCGAGTCCAAGCGCCTTCGAGACCGAGTCCAAGCGCCTTTGAGACCGAGTCCAAGGCCGAGTCCAAGCGCCTTCGAGACCGAGTCCAAGCGCCTTCGAGACCGAGTCCAATGCCGAGTCCAAGCGCCTTCGAGACAGAGTCCAATGCCGAGTCCAAGCGCCTTTGAGACCGAGTCCAAGAGCCTTCGAGACCGAGACAAAACCGAGTCCAAGCGCCTTCGAGACCGAGATGAGACCGAGTCCAAGAGCCTTCGAGTCCAAATGTGATAGTTTGAGTACTGTACAGTTTTGAACAGTTCTTAACAGACACAGACTGAAACTTTTCCTCGTAGTTTGTATTTTAGCCTGTTTAAGTCTGAGGTTGTCACTTCTTTCTACAAATCCATTTTGATTAAAGTAATTCTTACGTAATGTTTTTCTGTTTTCAGGCAATCAAAGCTCTGAAAGAGGAGCGGATCCAGACGGTTCTGATAAACCCAAACATCGCCACAGTTCAGACCTCCAAAGGTTTGGCCGATAAAGTCTACTTCCTGCCCATCACCGCGGACTACGTGACCCAGGTCAGTCTGAAGGAAACTCAAGGATTCTGTACGAAAAACTCGACTTTTATACATTTAAGAATGTTCCAAATGTCATTTTTTTTAAGAAGGAAGGAGGAGGACCATCTGCCTGGACTCGACTCCCGAGTTCTGTTCTTTTACTGCTCATTGTTAATTTGCCTTTTTGAGAAAATACAGAACGAATATGTCCAAACATGGCTGTGACCGTGTTCACTTCCTGTGCACAGGTGATAAAGAACGAGCGTCCGGACGGCGTGCTCTTGACCTTCGGTGGTCAGACGGCGTTGAACTGCGGCGTGGAGCTGACCAAGCGCGGCGTTTTGGAGCAGTACAAAGTGAAAGTGCTCGGGACGCCTGTGTCCTCCATCGAAATGACCGAAGACCGAAAGATCTTTGTGGAGAAGATGGAGGAGATCAACGAACACGTGGCTCCCAGCGAGGCCGCCTTCTCCGTGGAGCAGGTCAGAACGTTTCTGTGAACAAGACGGAATCAGACCTCTGTGATGGTGAGAAGCACCCTGACCTTCTGACCCTCCTCCTCCAGGCTGTGGCAGCTGCAGAGAGGTTAGGGTACCCTGTCCTGGTGCGGTCGGCATTTGCGTTGGGGGGACTGGGCTCCGGGTTTGCGAATACTCGAGAGGAGCTTACGTCTTTGGCCTCTTCTGCGTTCGCTCACACGTCTCAGGTCCTGGTGGACAAGTCTCTGAAAGGCTGGAAGGAGATCGAGTACGAGGTGGTGAGGGACGCCTACGACAACTGCATCACGGTGAGGAACTGTGAGGGACTTCGAGGGACTGTGAGGGAACTACGAGGGACTGAGGGAACTACAAGGGACTGTGAGGGACTTTGAGGGACTGTGAGGGAACTACGAGGGACTGTGAGGGACTGTGAGGGAACTACAAGGGACTGTGAGGGAACTACGAGGGACTGTGAGGGACTGTGAGGGAACTACGAGGGACTGTGAGGGACTTTGATGGACTGTGAGGGAACTATGAGGGACTTCGAGGGACTGTGAGGGACTGTGAGGGAACTACGAGGGACTGTGAGGGACTTTGATGGACTGTGAGGGAACTACGAGGGACTGTGAGGGAACTACGAGGGACTGTGAGGGACTTTGATGGACTGTGAGGGAACTACGAGGGACTGTGAGGGACTTTGATGGACTGTGAGGGGACTTCGAGGGACTGAGAGGGACTGTGAGGGAACTACGAGGGACTGTGAGGGAACTACGAGGGACTGTGAGGGAACTACGAGGGACTGTGAGGGAACTACGAGGGACTGTGAGGGACTTTGATGGACTGTGAGGGAACTACGAGGGACTTCGAGGGACTTTGATGGACTGTGAGGGACTGTGAGGGAACTACGAGGGACTTCGAGGGACTGTGAGGGACTTTGATGGACTGTGAGGGAACTACGAGGGACTTCGAGGGACTTTGATGGACTGTGAGGGACTGTGAGGGAACTACGAGGGACTTCGAGGGACTTCGAGGGACTGTGAGAGTGGGCGAAGAAGTTAGAAATAAACCTGTTCTCTGGGTTTGGCTTCTGGACTTATCTGCACAGTTGGTTTCAGTTCATAAAGTCTCTTCCTCCTGCTCCGTCTCTCAGGTGTGTAACATGGAGAACATCGACCCCCTGGGCATCCACACGGGGGAGTCGATCGTGGTGGCGCCGAGTCAGACGCTGAACGACCGCGAGTACAACATGCTCCGCCACACGGCCATCAAAGTCATCAGACACCTGGGCATCGTGGGCGAGTGCAACATCCAGTATGCCCTGAACCCCGAGTCCGAGCAGGTACGACCCCTGAACCCCGAGTCCGAGCAGGTACGACCCCTGAACCCCGAGTCCGAGCAGGTACGACCCCTGAACCCCGAGTCCGAGCAGGTACGACCCCTGAACCCCGAGTCCGAGCAGGTACGACCCCTGAACCCCGAGTCCGAGCAGGTACGACCCCTGAACCCCGAGTCCGAGCAGGTACGACCCCTGAACCCCGAGTCCGAGCAGGTACGACCCCTGAACCCCGAGTCCGAGCAGGTACGACCCCTGAACCCCGAGTCCGAGCAGGTACGACCCCTGAACCCCGAGCCCGAGCAGGTACGACCCCTGAACCCCGAGTCCAAGCAGGTACGACCCCTGAACCCCGAGCCCGAGCAGGTACGACCCCTGAACCCCGAGCCCGAGCAGGTACGACCCCTGAACCCCGAGTCCAAGCAGGTACGACCCTGAACCCCGAGTCCGAGCAGGCACGACCCTGAACCCTGAGTCCAAGCAGGTACGACCCTGAACCCCAAGCCCGAGCAGGTTCGACCACTGAACCCCGAGCCCGAGCAGGTACGACCCCTGAACCCCGAGCCCGAGCAGGTACGACCCCTGAACCCCGAGTCCAAGCAGGTACGACCCCTGAACCCCGAGTCCGAGCAGGTACGACCCCTGAACCCTGAGTCCAAGCAGGTACGACCCCTGAACCCCAAGCCCGAGCAGGTACGACCCCTGAACCCCGAGCCCGAGCAGGTACGACCCCTGAACCCCGAGCCCGAGCAGGTACGACCCCTGAACCCCGAGTCCGAGCAGGTACGACCCCTGAACCCCGAGTCCGAGCAGGTACGACCCCTGAACCCCGAGTCCAAGCAGGTACGACCCCTGAACCCCAAGCCCGAGCAGGTACGACCCCTGAACCCCGAGCCCGAGCAGGTACGACCCCTGAACCCCGAGCCCGAGCAGGTACGACCCCTGAACCCCGAGCCCGAGCAGGTACGACCCCTGAACCCCGAGTCCGAGCAGGTACGACCCCTGAACCCCGAGTCCGAGCAGGTATGACCCCTGAACCCCGAGTCCAAGAAGGTGTTTCTCCTGTTTATTTCGCCTTGAAAACCAAAACAATCAGTCTGAACAAACAGGGAGTCCCAAAAATCTGACATCATTTCACAGGCAATGATTCTGTCAGTTCCTGTTGAAATCCCCACAGATTTTCACAGAATGTTCAGAAACAGATGCAGATTTTCTCTTTAATGTTTTATTAGGAGGCGGCACGGTGGCTGAGTGGCAACACTCAGGCCTCACAGCAAGAAGGTTGCGGGTTCGATCCCCGGGTCGCCTGGGCCTTTCTGTGTGGAGTTTGCATGTTCTCCCCGTGTCTGGATGGGTTTCCTCCGGGTGCTCCGGTTTCCCCCATCAACCTAAAACATGCAGCACCTGAACTAACATCAAGGACCATGTTGTCCACCCTCCTGTGGGTTCACCACCTGCAGAGGGGTTCATAGGGGGTCAGGTGCTGTGAGGATTGGGCAGCAAACTGCCCCCGCGACCCAGCTGGATTAAGCGGGAGAAGATGGATGGATGTTTTATTAGGCCTGAGCCCCTACAGGGCGTAGGGCCTATTGCTTTCGCAACTGTTTCACAACTGTCTTATGAAGTAGAAAGTAGGAAGATTTGTTGTTGCTAACAAGTCATGTAGGTTGAAGTTCCTGTCCCCCAGACACACTCCTGACATGAAGCTGTATCCAAGCCCCCATATTTACAGCTGCTAAAATGAATGGAAACCAATGGGAGTCAATGGCCGAGCCCGACGAGATGGTGAATGACGAGCGCGTATTCGCCCATTCACTCAATGTTGACGAAGAACAAATATGCATGTCCCGTGAAGGGGTTGTTAGGAAACTGCTGTTCACGCAGGGGGCGATCGAGGGATGACGTTAAAAGGACATTTACAGGTCCTTTCTGTGCGTTCAGCATCGTTTGTTTCTGTATTTCCAGTATTACATCATCGAGGTGAACGCGCGTCTGTCCCGGAGCTCGGCGCTGGCGTCGAAGGCCACAGGGTACCCGCTGGCATATGTGGCTGCCAAACTGGGCCTGGGCATCCCTCTGCCACAGCTCCGGTGAGTCTGGACCTGGAATGGTCCTGGTTTAGTCCTGGTTTGGTCCTGGTTTGGTCCACAGGGGTCAGAGTTACAGTAGTAACTTTTTCCTCCTCTTCCTCCTCTTCTTCTAATTCTTCTATTTCTTCTCCTTCCTCTTCCTCTCCTTCTTTTTCTTCTTCTCCTCATTTCTTCTTCTCCTCATTTCTTCATTCTTCTTCTTGTTTTTCTCCTTCTTCTCCTCCTCCTCCTCCTCATTTCTTCTCACTCTTTCCAGGAACTCTGTGACGAACTCGACCACGGCGAACTTTGAGCCGAGCCTGGATTACTGTGTGGTGAAGGTGCCGCGCTGGGACCTGAGCAAGTTCCTCCGAGTCTCCACCAAGATCGGCTCGTCCATGAAGAGCGTGGGTGAGGAGCAGGAGGAGGAGGAGGTTCAGGAGGAGGAGCGGGAGGTTCAGGAGGAGGAGCAGGAGGTTCAGGAGGAGGAGCAGGAGGTTCAGCAGGTTCACGTTGGTAACTCCTCTGTGCAGGGGAGGTCATGGCCATCGGGCGCAGCTTCGAGGAGGCGTTTCAAAAGGCGCTGAGGATGGTGGACGAGAACTGTGTGGGATTCGACCACAGGATCAAACCAGCCTCAGAGACGGTGTGTGTCTGTGCGTGTGTGTGTGCGTGTGTGTGTGCGTGTGTGTGTGCGTGTGTGTGTGCGTGTGTGTGTGCGTGTGTGTGTGTGTGTGTCTCATGTGTGTGTGTGTCTCGTGTGTGTGTCTCATGTGTGTGTGTGTGTGTCTCGTGTGTGTCTCATGTGTGTGTGTGTGTGTGTGTGTGTCTCATGTGTGTGTGTGTGTGTGTGTGTCTCATGTGTGTGTGTGTGTCTCGTGTGTGTGTGTGTGTGTGTGTGTGTGTGTGTGTCTCATGTGTGGTGTGTCGTGTGTGTCTCGTGTGTGTGTCTCGTGTGTGTGTGTGTCTCATGTGTGTCTCGTGTGTGTGTGTGTCTCATGTGTGTCTCGTGTGTGTGTGTGTGTGTCTCGTGTGTGTGTCTCGTGTGTGTGTGTGTCTCATGTGTGTCTCGTGTGTGTGTGTGTCTCATGTGTGTCTCGTGTGTGTGTGTGTGTCTCGTGTGTGTGTCTCGTGTGTGTGTCTCGTGTGTGTGTGTGTCTCGTGTGTGTGTGTGTCTCATGTGTGTGTGTGTGTCTCATGTGTGTCTCGTGTGTGTGTGTGTCTCATGTGTGTCTCGTGTGTCTCGTGTGTGTGTGTGTGTCTCATGTGTGTCTCGTGTGTGTGTGTGTGTCTCATGTGTGTGTGTGTGTGTCTCATGTGTGTGTGTGTGTGTCATGTGTGTCTCATGTGTGTGTGTGTGTCTCGTGTGTGTGTGTGTGTCTCATGTGTGTCTCGTGTGTGTGTGTGTGTCTCATGTGTGTGTCTCATGTGTGTGTGTGTGTCTCATGTGTGTCTCGTGTGTGTGTGTGTCTCGTGTGTGTGTGTGTGTCTCATGTGTGTGTGTGTGTGTCTCGTGTGTGTCTCATGTGTGTGTGTGGCTCATGTGTGTCTCGTGTGTGTCTCGTGTGTGTGTGTGTGTCTCATGTGTGTGTGTGTGTCTCGTGTGTGTGCAGGAGCTGGAGACGCCCACAGATAAGCGTATCTTCGTGTTGGCCTCCGCGCTCAGAGTCGGATTCTCTGTGGAAAAACTCTATGAACTCACAAAGATCGACCGATGGTTCCTGCACAAGATGAAGAACATCGCCGACCACGAGCGTCTGCTGGAGACGTTCAACCAGGTGATACTGACCCACCACCGGGGGGCGATACTGACCCACCACCGGGGGCGATACTGACCCACCACCAGGGGGCGATACTGACCCACCACCAGGGGGCGATACTGACCCACCACCGGGGGGCGATACTGACCCACCACCACCAGGGGGCGATACTGACCCACCACCGGGGGGCGATACTGACCCACCACCAGGGGGCGATACTGACCCACCACCAGGGGGCGATACTGACCCACCACCGGGGGGCGATACTGACCCACCACCACCAGGGGCGAGCTGACCCACCACCGAGGCGATACTGACCCACCACCGGGCGATACTGACCCACCACCGGGGCGAGCATTGACCCACCACCGGGTGGCGATACTGACCCACCACCGGGGGGCGATACTGACCCACCACCACCACCAGGGGGCGATACTGACCCACCACCACCACCAGGGGGGCGATACTGACCCACCACCACCACCACCAGGGGGCGATACTGACCCACCACCAGGGGGCGATACTGACCTACCACCACCACCAGGGGGGCGATACTGACCCACCACCGGGGGGCGATACTGACCCACCACCACCACCAGGGGGGCGATACTGACCCACCACCAGGGGGCGATACTGACCCACCACCAGGGGGCGATACTGACCCACCACCAGGGGGTGATACTGACCCACCACCACCACCAGGGGGCGATACTGACCCACCACCAGGGGGCGATACTGACCCACCACCACCACCAGGGGGCGATACTGACCCACCACCAGGGGGCGATACTGACCCACCACCGGGGGGCGATACTGACCCACCACCGGGGGGCGATACTGACCCACCACCGGGGGGCGATACTGACCCACCACCACCACCAGGGGGCGATACTGACCCACCACCACCACCAGGGGGGCGATACTGACCCACCACCAGGGGGCGATACTGACCCACCACCAGGGGGGCGATACCGACCCACCACCAGGGGGCGATACTGACCCACCACCACCAGGAGGGCGATACTGACCCACCACCACCAGGAGGGCGATACTGACCCACCACCACCAGGGGGGCGATACTGACCCACCACCAGGGGGGCGATACTGACCCACCACCACCAGGGGGCGATACTGACCCACCACCAGGGGGGCGATACTGACCCACCACCACCAGGGGGGCGATACTGACCCACCACCGGGGGGTGATACTGACCCACCACCAGGGGGGCGATACTGACCCACCACCAGGGGGCGATACTGACCCACCACCAGGGGGGGCGATACTGACCCACCACCACCAGGGGGGGCGATACTGACCCACCACCAGGGGGCGATACTGACCCACCACCAAGGGGTGATACTGACCCACCACCACCACCAGGGGGCGATACTGACTCACCACCAGGGGGCGATACTGACCCACCACCACCACCAGGGGGCGATACCGACCCACCACCAGGGGGCGATACCGACCCACCACCAGGGGGCGATACTGACCCACCACCACCAGGAGGGCGATACTGACCCACCACCACCAGGAGGGCGATACTGACCCACCACCAGGGGGCGATACTGACCCACCACCAAGGGGTGATACTGACCCACCACCACCACCAGGGGGCGATATTGACTCACCACCAGGGGGCGATACTGACCCACCACCACCACCAGGGGGCGATACCGACCCACCACCAGGGGGCGATACTGACCCACCACCACCAGGAGGGCGATACTGACCCACCACCACCAGGAGGGCGATACTGACCCACCACCACCAGGAGGGCGATACTGACCCACCACCACCAGGGGGGCGATACTGACCCACCACCAGGGGGGCGATACTGACCCACCACCACCAGGGGGCGATACTGACCCACCACCACCACCGGGCGGCGATACTGACCCACCACCACCACCGGGGGGCGATACTGACCCACCACCACCACCACCACCAGGGGGGTGATACTGACCCACCACCACCACCGGGGGGCGATACTGACCCACCACCACCACCGGGGGGGCGATACTGACCCACCACCAGGGGGCGATACTGACTAAAGACTCGAAGTCACCTGTAGTGTGTTTGACCCGCTGCAGTGTTTGACCTGTTTTTGACCCGTATTTGCCCCGTTCCCTCAGGACGAGAGTGCGATGCCCCTGGAGGTCATGAGGAAGGCGAAGCAGCTCGGCTTCTCCGACAAACAGATCGCTCAGGCTGTGCAGAGGTGAGTCCAGCACCGGGACCGGACCTGATCCAGGACCCGGACCTGTTCTGATCTGGGACCTGTTCAGGTCCAGGAAGAGTCCAGAGTCTGTAGATCCTTTACAGCTCATGTCACAGCGTGTTGTCACTCTGTGATGTCACTCTGTGATGTCACAGCGTGTTGTCACTCTGTGATGTCACAGCGTGTTGTCACTCTGATGTCACTCTGTGATGTCACAGCGTGTTGTCACTCTGTGATGTCACAGCGTGTTGTCACTCTGATGTCACTCTGTGATGTCACAGCGTGTTGTCACTCTGTGATGTCACAGCGTGTTGTCACTCTGATGTCACTCTGTGATGTCACAGCGTGTTGTCACTCTGTGATGTCACAGCGTGTTGTCACTCTGTAATGTCACTCTGTGATGTCACTCTGATGTCACTCTGATGTCACTCTGTGATGTCACACTGTGATGTCACTCTGATGTCACAGCGTGATGTCACTCTGTAATGTCACTCTGTGAGGTCACTCTGATGTCACTCTGTGATGTCACAGCATGTTGTCACTCTGTGATGTCACTCTGTGATGTCACTCTGTGATGTCACAGCATGTTGTCACTCTGATGTCACTCTGATGTCACTCTGTGAGGTCACTCTGTGAGGTCACTCTGTGAGGTCACTCTGTGAGGTCACTCTGTGAGGTCACTGTGATGTCACTCTGATGTCACTCTGTGATGTCACAGCATGTTGTCACTCTGATGTCACTTTGTGATGTCACTCTGATGTCACTCTGATGTCACAGCGTGTTGTCACTCTGTAATGTCACTCTGTGAGGTCACTGTGAGGTCACTCTGTGATGTCACTCTGTGATGTCACTCTGTGATGTCACTGTGATGTCACTCTGTGATGTCACTCTGTCACTCTGTGATGTCACTGTGATGTCACAGCATGTTGTCACTCTGTGATGTCACAGCGTGTTGTCACTCTAATGTCACTCTGTGATGTCACAGCATGTTGTCACTCTGTAATGTCACTCTGTGATGTCACTCTGTGATGTCACTCTGTGATGTCACAGCGTGTTGTCACTCTGTGATGTCACAGCGTGTTGTCACTCTGTAATGTCACTCTGTGATGTCACTCTGATGTCACTCTGATGTCACTCTGTGATGTCACTCTGTGATGTCACTCTGATGTCACAGCGTGATGTCACTCTGTAATGTCACTCTGTGAGGTCACTCTGTGATGTCATTCTGATGTCACTCTGTGATGTCACAGCATGTTGTCACTCTGTGATGTCACTCTGTGATGTCACTCTGTGATGTCACAGCATGTTGTCACTCTGATGTCACTTTGTGATGTCACTCTGTGAGGTCACTCTGTGAGGTCACTCTGTGAGGTCACTCTGTGAGGTCACTCTGTGATGTCACTCTGATGTCACTCTGTGATGTCACAGCATGTTGTCACTCTGATGTCACTCTGTGATGTCACTCTGATGTCACTCTGATGTCACAGCGTGTTGTCACTCTGTAATGTCACTCTGTGAGGTCACTCTGTGAGGTCACTCTGTGATGTCACTCTGTGATGTCACTCTGTGATGTCACTGTGATGTCACTCTGTGATGTCACTCTGTGATGTCACTCTGTGATGTCACTCTGTGATGTCACAGCATGTTGTCACTCTGTGATGTCACAGCGTGTTGTCACTCTGTGATGTCACAGCGTGTTGTCACTCTGTAATGTCACTCTGTGATGTCACTCTGTGATGTCACTCTGTGATGTCACAGCATGTTGTCACTCTAATGTCACTCTGTGATGTCACTCTGTGATGTCACAGCATGTTGTCACTCTGTAATGTCACTCTGTAATGTCACTCTGTGATGTCACTCTGTGATGTCACTCTGTGATGTCACAGCATGTTGTCACTCTGATGTCACTCTGTGATGTCACAGCATGTTGTCACTCTGTAATGTCACTCTGTGATGTCAGTTTGTGATGTCACTCTGTGATGTCGCTCTGTGATGTCACAGCATGTTACTCTCTGATGTCACTCTGTGATGTCACTCTGTGATGTCACAGCATGTTACTCTCTGATGTCACTCTGTGATGTCACTCTGTGATGTCACAGCATGTTGTCACTCTGTAATGTCACTCTGTGATGTCACTCTGTGATGTCACAGCATGTTGTCACTCTAATGTCACTGTGATGTCACTCTGTCACAGCGTGTTGTCACTCTGTAATGTCACTCTGTGATGTCACTCTGTGATGTCACAGCGTGTTGTCACTCTGATGTCACTCTGTAATGTCACAGCGTGTTGTCACTCTAATGTCACTCTGTGATGTCACTCTGTCACAGCGTGTTGTCACTCTGTAATGTCACTCTGTGATGTCACTCTGTGATGTCACAGCGTGATGTCACTCTAATGTCACTCTGTGATGTCACAGCGTGTTGTCACTCTGATGTCACTCTGTGATGTCACTCTGTGATGTCACAGCGTGTTGTCACTCTGTAATGTCACTCTGTGATGTCACTCTGTGATGTCACAGCGTGTTGTCACTCTAATGTCACTCTGTGTTGTCACTCTGATGTCACTCTGTGATGTCACAGCGTGTTGTCACTCTGATGTCACTCTGTAATGTCACAGCGTGTTGTCACTCTAATGTCACTCTGTGATGTCACAGCGTGTTGTCACTCTAATGTCACTCTGTGATGTCACTCTGTCACAGCGTGTTGTCACTCTGTAATGTCACTCTATAATGTCACTCTGTACTGTCACTCTGTGATGTCAGTGTGTTGTCACTCTAATGTCACTCTGTGATGTCACAGCGTGTTGTTACTGTGATGTCACTCTGTGATGTCACAGCGTGATGTCACTCTAATGTCACTCTGTGATGTCACAGCGTGTTGTCACTCTAATGTCACTCTGTGATGTCACAGCGTGTTGTCACTCTAATGTCACTCTGTGATGTCACAGCGTGTTGTCACTCTGATGTCACTCTGTGATGTCACAGCGTGTTGTCACTCTGATGTCACTCTGTGATGTCACAGCGTGTTGTCACTCTAATGTCACTCTGTGATGTCACAGCGTGTTGTCACTCTAATGTCACTCTGTGATGTCACAGCGTGTTGTCACTCTAATGTCACTCTGTGATGTCACAGCGTGTTGTCACTCTAATGTCACTCTGTGATGTCACAGCGTGATGTCACTCTAATGTCACTCTGTGATGTCACAGCGTGTTGTCACTCTGATGTCACTCTGTGATGTCACAGCGTGTTGTCACTCTGATGTCACTCTGTGATGTCACAGCGTGTTGTCACTCTGATGTCACTCTGTGATGTCACAGCGTGTTGTCACTCTGATGTCACTCTGTGATGTCACAGCGTGTTGTCACTCTGTACTGTCACTCTGTGATGTCACAGCGTGTTACCCTGTAATACTAAAGTGTTCTGTGCTGCCCCCTGCAGCACGGAGCTGGCCGTGCGGCGTCTTCGCTCTCAGTGGTCGATTCTTCCCGTGGTGAAGCAGATCGACACGGTGGCGGCCGAGTGGCCGGCGCACACCAACTACCTGTACCTGACCTACCACGGCTCCACCCACGACCTCGACTTCCACCAGCAGCACGTTATGGTCATCGGCTCCGGCGTTTACCGCATCGGCAGCAGCGTGGAGTTCGACTGGTGCGCGGTCGGCTGCATCACCGAGCTGCGCCAGGTTAACCTCATTCCTCTGCTGTAGTTTAGTGTTTTTGTCGTTTCTCTGCTGTAGTTTAGTGTTTTTGTCGTTTCTCTGCTGTAGTTTAGTGTTTTTCTCGTTTCTCTGCTGTAGTTTAGTGTTTTTGTCGTTTCTCTGCTGTAGTTTAGTGTTTTTGTCGTTTCTCTGCTGTAGTTTAGTGTTTTTGTCGTTTCTCTGCTGTAGTTTAGTGTTTTTGTCGTTTCTCTGCTGTAGTTTAGTGTTTTTGTCGTTTCTCTGCTGTAGTTTAGTGTTTTTGTCGTTTCTCTGCTGTAGTTTAGTGTTTTTGTCGTTTCTCTGCTGTAGTTTAGTGTTTTTGTCGTTTCTCTGCTGTAGTTTAGTGTTTTTCTCGTTTCTCTGCTGTAGTTTAGTGTTTTTGTCGTTTCTCTGCTGTAGTTTAGTGTTTTTGTCGTTTCTCTGCTGTAGTTTAGTGTTTTTGTCGTTTCTCTGCTGTAGTTTAGTGTTTTTGTCGTTTCTCTGCTGTAGTTTAGTGTTTTTCTCCCCTCTCTGCTGTAGTTTAGTGTTTTTGTCGTTTCTCTGCTGTAGTTTAGTGTTTTTGTCGTTTCTCTGCTGTAGTTTAGTGTTTTTGTCGTTTCTCTGCTGTAGTTTAGTGTTTTTGTCGTTTCTCTGCTGTAGTTTAGTGTTTTTGTCGTTTCTCTGCTGTAGTTTAGTGTTTTTGTCGATTACTGCTGTAGTTTAGTGTGTTTACTGCTGTAGTTTAGTGTGTTTAACTGCTGTAGTTTAGTGTGTTTACTGCTGTAGTTTAGTGTTTTTGTCGTTTCTCTGCTGTAGTTTAGTGTTTTTGTCGTTTCTCTGCTGTAGTTTAGTGTTTTTGTCGTTTCTCTGCTGTAGTTTAGTGTTTTTGTCGTTTCTCTGCTGTAGTTTAGTGTTTTTCTCGTTTCTCTGCTGTAGTTTAGTGTTTTTGTCGTTTCTCTGCTGTAGTTTAGTGTTTTTGTCGTTTCTCTGCTGTAGTTTAGTGTTTTTGTCGTTTCTCTGCTGTAGTTTAGTGTTTTTGTCGTTTCTCTGCTGTAGTTTAGTGTTTTTGTCGTTTCTCTGCTGTAGTTTAGTGTTTTTCTCGCTTGCAGATGGGCTATAAGACGATCATGGTGAACTATAACCCTGAGACCGTGAGCACAGATTACGACATGTGCGACCGACTTTACTTCGATGAAATCTCCTTCGAGGTGAGACTCTGCTCCACATAAACATTCGCACAAAAGGACAGAGCCGTGTTAAAGAAAAGACAAACTGTTTTGCCTTTGGCGTGAGTGTGAGGTTCTGGTGACGTTCTGCAGACGGTGATGGACATCTACGAGCGCGAGAACCCCGAGGGCGTGGTCCTGTCCATGGGCGGGCAGCTGCCCAATAACATCGCCATGTCCCTGCACCGGCAGCAGTGCCGCATCCTGGGCACCTTGCCCGAGTTCATCGACAACGCCGAGAACAGGTTCAAGTTCTCCCGAATGTTGGACGCCATCGGGATCAGTCAGCCGCAGTGGAAGGAGCTGTCCGACACCGAGGTATGAGCGGCGGCACAGGACGGGCACAGGACAGGCACAGGACGGGCACAGGACGGGCACAGGACGGGCACAGGATGGGCACAGGACAGGCACAGGGCGGGCACAGGACGGGCACAGAGGGGATGGACACAGTTTAATTTGGTTTAGTTTAGTCTTTATTTGTCAGGGACCTTGTATAAAATTCATTAATCTGTATAAAAGAGATGAACTGCGGAGGAGGGGGCGGGGGAGGGGAGGGGCGCGGAGGAGGGGGCGGGGGAGGGGAGGGGCGCGGAGGAGGGGACGGGGGAGGGGACGGGGTGCGGAGGAGGGGACAGGGGAGGGGCGCGGAGGAGGCGGGGAGGGAGGCGCGGAGGAGGGGCGGGGAGGGGACGGGGAGGGGCGGCGGAGGAGGTGATGGGGAGGAGGGATGGGGAGGGGCGGGGGAGGGAATGGGGCGGGGATGGGGGAGGGGATGGGGGAGGGGCGGGGGAGGGGAGGGACAGGGAGGGGCGCGGAGGAGGGGACGGAGGAGGGGACGGGGGAGGGACGGGCACGGGGGAGGGGAGGGGCGCGGAGGAGACACGCACATCGCGCTCACACTCTCTCTTCACAGTCGGCCGTGGGGTTCTGCGAGGCCGTGGGGTACCCGTGCCTGGTGCGCCCGTCATACGTCCTGAGCGGCGCCGCCATGAACGTGGCGTATTCGGACAAAGACCTGGTGAAGTTCCTAAGCAACGCTGTGGCTGTGTCCAAGGAGCATCCCGTGGTCATCTCCAAGTTCATCCAGGAGGCCAAGGTCAGAGGAACCTCCACAGACTCAGAAGGTCCCACAGACTCAGGCAGGAGGTCCCACAGACTCAGGCAGAAGGTCCCACAGACTCAGGCAGAAGGTCCCACAGACTCAGGCAGAAGGTCCCAGAGACTCAGGCAGTAGGTCCCAGAGACTCAGGCAGAAGGTCCCAGAGACTCAGGCAGAAGGTCCCAGAGACTCAGGCAGAAGGTCCCAGAGACTCAGGCAGAAGGTCCCAGAGACTCAGGCAGAAGGTCCCAGAGACTCAGGCAGAAGGTCCCACAGACTCAGAAGGTCCCACAGACTCAGAAGGTCCCACAGACTCAGAAGGTCTTACAGACTCAGTAGGTCTTACAGACTCAGAAGGTCTTACAGACTCAGAAGGTCCCAGAGACTCAGGCAGAAGGTCCCACAGACTCAGAAGGTCCCACAGACTCAGAAGGTCCCACAGAATCAGAAGGTCCCACAGAATCAGAAGGTCCCACAGAATCAGAAGGTCCCACAGAATCAGAAGGTCCCAGACTCAGGCAGAAGATTCCACACCAGAGACTCAGAAGGTCCCTGATCCTCTGGGACTGAATCTCAAACGTCTCCACAGTTGTATCTTCTCACTTTTCTTTTCTTTGTCGTTCCTCAGGAGATTGATGTGGACGCGGTGGCTCAGGACGGCGTGGTTTTGGCGATCGCCGTCTCCGAACACGTGGAGAACGCCGGGGTCCACTCGGGAGACGCCACGCTGGTCACGCCGCCTCAGGACCTCAATCAGAAAACCATCGATCGGATCAAGAGCATCGTCCACGCCATTGGGCAGGAGCTTCAGGTCACCGGACCCTTCAACCTGCAGCTCATCGCCAAGGTACAAGCGCCCAGACCGACCCCTTAGGGTCAGACTGACCCCTCCAGACCCAGACCGACCCCTCTGGACCCCGACCGACCCCTCCGGACCAGACCGACCCCTCCGGACCAGACCGACCCCTCCAGACCCAGACCGACCCCTTCAGACCCAGACCGACCCCTCCGGACCCAGACCGACCCCTCCGGACCCCGACCGACCCCTCTGGACCAGACCGACCCCTCCGGACCCCGCCCGACCCCTCCAGCCACACGTCTGATTTCACCCACGAGTTTATTCGAAAAGACTCAGACATTTCATTTCTTTTCACCGTGAGTGTTGAATCTGTTGTTTCAGGACGACCAGCTGAAGGTGATCGAGTGTAACGTTCGTGTGTCGCGCTCGTTTCCCTTCGTCTCCAAGACTCTGGGCGTGGACCTGGTCGCCCTGGCGACGCAGGCGATTATGGGCGAGGAGGTGGAGCCTGTGGGGCTGATGACCGGGAGGGGCGTGGTCGGGGTCAAGGTGAGACCGGGGCAGAGACTGGACCGTGGACGGGACCTGGACTGTGGACTGAACTGGGGACCGGACCGGGACTGGACCGGGACCGAGGACTGGACCGGGACTGGACCGGGGATGGGACCGGGACGGAGACCTGGACCCGGGGACCTGGGCTAGACCGGGGACGGGACCGGGATGGGACCGGGGACTAGATCAGGCCTGACCCCGGCCTGACCCCGGTCTGTGTGCAGGTCCCTCAGTTCTCGTTCTCGCGTCTGGCCGGCGCAGACGTGGTTCTGGGCGTCGAGATGACGAGCACAGGGGAAGTGGCCTGTTTCGGAGACGACCGGTACGAGGCGTATCTGAAGGCCATGGTCTCCACCGGCTTCAGGATCCCCAAGAAGAACATCCTGCTCTCCATCGGCAGCTACAAGGTCAGGACCCGGGGACCTTTCAGAATAAGAGCGTGTGTCCTTTCAGAATAAGAGCGTGTGTGTCCTTTCAGAATAAGAGCGTGTGTGTCCTTTCAGAATAAGAGCGTGTGTCCTTTCAGAATAAGAGCGTGTGTGTCCTTTCAGAATAAGAGCGTGTGTCCTTTCAGAATAAGAGCGTGTGTGTCCTTTCAGAATAAGAGCGTGTGTGTCCTTTCAGAATAAGAGCGTGTGTGTCCTTTCAGAATAAGAGCGTGTGTGTCCTTTCAGAATAAGAGAGCGTGTGTCCTTTCAGAATAAGAGCGTGTGCGTCCTTTCAGAATAAGAGCGTGTGTGTCCTTTCAGAATAAGAGCGTGTGTGTCCTTTCAGAATAAGAGCGTGTGTCCTTTCAGAATAAGAGCGTGTGTGTCCTTTCAGAATAAGAGCGTGTGTGTCCTTTCAGAATAAGAGCGTGTGTGTCCTTTCAGAATAAGAGCGTGTGTGTCCTTTCAGAATAAGAGCGTGTGTGTCCTTTCAGAATAAGAGCGTGTGTGTCCTTTCAGAATAAGAGCGTGTGTGTCCTTTCAGAATAAGAGCGTGTGTCCTTTCAGAATAAGAGCGTGTTGTCCTTTCAGAATAAGAGCGTGTGTGTCCTTTCAGAATAAGAGCGTGTGTGTCCTTTCAGAATAAGAGCGTGTGTGTCCTTTCAGAATAAGAGCGTGTGTGTCCTTTCAGAATAAGAGCGTGTGTGTCCTTTCAGAATAAGAGCGTGTGTGTCCTTTCAGAATAAGAGCGTGTGTGTCCTTTCAGAATAAGAGCGTGTGTGTCCTTTCAGAATAAGAGCGTGTGTCCTTTCAGAATAAGAGCGTGTGTGTCCTTTCAGAATAAGAGCGTGTGTGTCCTTTCAGAATAAGAGCGTGTGTGTCCTTTCAGAATAAGAGCGTGTGTGTCCTTTCAGAATAAGAGCGTGTGTGTCCTTTCAGAATAAGAGCGTGTGTCCTTTCAGAATAAGAGCGTGTTGTCCTTTCAGAATAAGAGCGTGTGTGTCCTTTCAGAATAAGAGCGTGTGCGTCCTTTCAGAATAAGAGCGTGTGCGTCCTTTCAGAATAAGAGCGTGTGTGTCCTTTCAGAATAAGAGCGTGTGTGTCCTTTCAGAATAAGAGCGTGTGTCCTTTCAGAATAAGAGCGTGTTGTCCTTTCAGAATAAGAGCGTGTTGTCCTTTCAGAATAAGAGCGTGTTGTCCTTTCAGAATAAGAGCGTGTGCGTCCTTTCAGAATAAGAGCGTGTTGTCCTTTCAGAATAAGAGCGTGTGTGTCCTTTCAGAATAAGAGCGTGTGTCCTTTCAGAATAAGAGCGTGTTGTCCTTTCAGAATAAGAGCGTGTGTGTCCTTTCAGAATAAGAGCGTGTGTCCTTTCAGAATAAGAGCGTGTGTGTCCTTTCAGAATAAGAGCGTGTGTGTCCTTTCAGAATAAGAGCGTGTGTCCTTTCAGAATAAGAGCGTGTGTCCTTTCAGAATAAGAGCGTGTTGTCCTTTCAGAATAAGAGCGTGTTGTCCTTTCAGAATAAGAGCGTGTTGTCCTTTCACAATAAGAGCGCGTGCGTCCTTTCAGAATAAGAGCGTGTTGTCCTTTCAGAATAAGAGCGTGTGTGTCCTTTCAGAATAAGAGCGTGTGTCCTTTCAGAATAAGAGCGTGTTGTCCTTTCAGAATAAGAGCGTGTGCGTCCTTTCAGAATAAGAGCGTGTGCGTCCTTTCAGAATAAGAGCGTGTGTCCTTTCAGAATAAGAGCGTGTGTGTCCTTTCAGAATAAGAGCGTGTGTGTCCTTTCAGAATAAGAGCGTGTTGTCCTTTCAGAATAAGAGCGTGTGTGTCCTTTCAGAATAAGAGCGTGTGTGTCCTTTCAGAATAAGAGCGTGTGTGTCCTTTCAGAATAAGAGCGTGTGTCCTTTCAGAATAAGAGCGTGTGTGTCCTTTCAGAATAAGAGCGTGTGTGTCCTTTCAGAATAAGAGCGTGTGTGTCCTTTCAGAATAAGAGCGTGTTGTCCTTTCAGAATAAGAGCGTGTTGTCCTTTCAGAATAAGAGCGTGTTGTCCTTTCAGAATAAGAGCGTGTGTGTCCTTTCAGAATAAGAGCGTGTGCGTCCTTTCAGAATAAGAGCGTGTGCGTCCTTTCAGAATAAGAGCGTGTGCGTCCTTTCAGAATAAGAGCGTGTGCGTCCTTTCAGAATAAGAGCGTGTTGTCCTTTCAGAATAAGAGCGTGTGCGTCCTTTCAGAATAAGAGCGTGTGCGTCCTTTCAGAATAAGAGCGTGTTGTCCTTTCAGAATAAGAGCGTGTGTGTCCTTTCAGAATAAGAGCGTGTTGTCCTTTCAGAATAAGAGCGTGTGTGTCCTTTCAGAATAAGAGCGTGTGTGTCCTTTCAGAATAAGAGCGTGTGTGTCCTTTCAGAATAAGAGCGTGTGTGTCCTTTCAGAATAAGAGCGTGTGTGTCCTTTCAGAATAAGAGCGTGTGTGTCCTTTCAGAATAAGAGCGTGTCCTTTCAGAATAAGAGCGTGTCGTCCTTTCAGAATAAGAGCGTGTGTCCTTTCAGAATAAGAGCGTGTGTGTCCTTTCAGAATAAGAGCGTGTGTGTCCTTTCAGAATAAGAGCGTGTGTGTCCTTTCAGAATAAGAGCGTGTTGTCCTTTCAGAATAAGAGCGTGTGTCCTTTCAGAATAAGAGCGTGTGCGTCCTTTCAGAATAAGAGCGTGTTGTCCTTTCAGAATAAGAGCGTGTGCGTCCTTTCAGAATAAGAGCGTGTGTGTCCTTTCAGAATAAGAGCGAGCTGCTGCCCACTGTTCGGGCGTTGGAGTCGTTGGGATTCGATCTTTACGCCAGTTTAGGAACCGCAGACTTTTACACGGAGCACGGAGTCCAGGTGAGAGCCAGACTCTCCTCCTCTACACCTCTTCCTCTCGTCTCCTCCTTCTCACCTTCTCCTCCTTTCCTCCTCCTCTTCTCTCCTCCTCCTCACCTCTTCTCTTCTCTCCTCTCCTCCTCACCTCCTCGCCTCCTCCTTCTCACCTCCTCCACTCCTCCTCCTCCACTCCTCTCTCCTCACCTCCTCCTCCTTACCTCCTCCTTCTCACCTCCTCCTCTCCTCTCTCCTCACCTCCTCCTCACCTCACCTCCTCCTCCTCACCTCCTCCTCCTTACCTCCTCCTTCTCACCTCCTCCTCTCCTCTCCTCCACTCCTCTCTCCTCTCCTCACCTCCTCCTCCTCTCCTCTCTCCTCACCTCCTCCTCTTCTCCTCACCTCTTCTCCTCCTCCTCACCTCCTCCTCACCTCACCTCCTCCTCTTCTCCTCACCTCCTCTCCTCACCTCTCTTCTCTCCTCCTCCTCCTCACCTCTCTCCTCCTCTCCTCCTCCTCACCTCACCTCCTCCTCTCCTCACCTCCTCCTCCTCACCTCCTCACCTCCTCACCTCCTCCTCCTCAGGTGCGGGCGGTGGACTGGCCGTTCGAGGAGGAGGAGGACAGTGCGTCTCCTGCGGAGGAGAAGCAGCCGAGTATCCTGGATTACCTGGAGGAGAATCACTTTGAGCTGGTGATAAACCTGTCGATGCGGAACAGCGGGGGGCGCCGTCTGTCCTCCTTCGTCACCCGCGGTTACCGGACGCGCCGCATGGCCGTCGACTTCTCCGTGCCGCTCATCATCGACATCAAGTGCACCAAGCTCTTCGTACAGGTGAGGGGGCGGGGCTTGTACAGGTGAGGGCGGGGCTTGTACAGGTGAGGGCGGGGCTGACAGGTGAGGGGGCGGTGTTTACACACAGGTGAGGAGGCGGGGTTTACACATAGGTGTGGGGGTGGGGCTTACAGGGGAGGGGGCGGGGTTTACACAGGTGAGGAGGCGGGGTTTACACATAGGTGAGGGGGCGGGGCTTACACAGGTGAGGAGGCGGGGTTTACATCGGTGAGGAGGTTTGGCTTACAGGTGAGGGGGCGGGGTTTACACAGGTGAGGAGGCGGGGATTACACATAGGTGAGGGGGCGGGGCTTACACACAGGTGAGGAGGCGGGGCTTACAGGTGAGGGGGCGGGGCTTACACACAGGTGAGGAGGCGGGGTTTACACACAGGTGAGGGGGCGGGGTTTACACATAGGTGAGGGGGCAGGGCTTACACGTGAGGGGGCGGGGCTTACACACAGGTGAGGGTGCGGGGTTTACACACAGGTGAGGAGGCGGGGCTTACAGGTGAGGGGGCGGGGCTTACACACAGGTGAGGATGCGGGGCTTACAGCTGAGGGGGCGGGGCTTACACACAGGTGAGGGGGCGGGGCTTACACACAGGTGAGGAGGCGGGGCTTACACACAGGTGAGGAGGCGGGGCTTACACACAGGTGAGGAGGCGGGGCTTACAGGTGAGGGGGCGGGGCTTACACACAGGTGAGGGGGCGGGGTTTGCTTCAGGACTCTGTTCTCACTTTTGCCTTTAACTAAACCAGTAAAATGTCCCTGGTGGTGTCGTCCTCAGGCTCTGCGTCAGGTCGGCTTCTGTCCCCCCGTCAAAACTCACGTGGACTGTCTGACGTCCCAGACCCTGGTCCGGCTGCCCGGTACCAGAACCTCCCACTGTTCATAGAAACACTGGGGTCACACTGGGGTCACACTGAGGTCATACTGGGGTCACACTGAGGTCATACTGGGGTCACACTGAGGTCACACTGGGGTCACACTGGGGTCACACTGAGGTCACACTGGGGTCACACTGGGGTCACACTGAGGTCACACTGAGGTCACACTGGGGTCACACTGGGGTCACACTGAGGTCACACTGGGGTCACACTGAGATCACACTGGGGTCACACTGAGGTCACACTGGGGTCACACTGAGGTCACACTGGGGTCACACTGGGGTCACACTGAGATCACACTGGGGTCACACTGAGGTCACACTGGGGTCACACTGGGGTCACACTGGGGTCACACTGAGGTCACACTGAGGTCACACTGGGGTCACACTGGGGTCACACTGAGGTCACACTGAGGTCACACTGAGGTCACACTGGGGTCACACTGGGGTCACACTGAGGTCACACTGGGGTCACACTGAGGTCACACTGGGGTCACACTGAGGTCACACTGGGGTCACACTGAGGTCACACTGGGGTCACACTGGGGTCACACTGAGATCACACTGGGGTCACACTGAGGTCACACTGGGGTCACACTGGGGTCACACTGAGGTCACACTGAGGTCACACTGGGGTCACACTGGGGTCACACTGAGGTCACACTGGGGTCACACTGAGGTCACACTGGGGTCACACTGAGGTCACACTGGGGTCACACTGAGGTCACACTGGGGTCACACTGGGGTCACACTGAGATCACACTGGGGTCACACTGGGGTCACACTGGGGTCACACTGAGATCACACTGGGGTCACACTGAGGTCACACTGGGGTCACACTGAGGTCACACTGAGGTCACACTGGGGTCACACTGAGGTCACACTGGGGTCACACTGAGATCACACTGGGGTCACACTGAGGTCACACTGGGGTCACACTGAGGTCACACTGGGGTCACACTGGGGTCACACTGGGGTCACACTGAGGTCACACTGAGATCACACTGGGGTCACACTGGGGTCACACTGAGGTCACACTGGGGTCACACTGGGGTCACACTGAGATCACACGGGTCACACTGGGGTCACACTGAGGTCACTCTGAGGTCACACTGGGGTCACACTGGGGTCACACTGGGGTCACACTGAGGTCACACTGGGGTCACACTGAGGTCACACTGGGGTCACACTGAGGTCACACTGAGATCACACTGGGGTCACACTGAGGTCACACTGGGGTCACACTGAGGTCACACTGGGGCCACACTGGGTCACACTGGGGTCATACTGGGGTCACACTGGGGCCACACTGGGGTCACACTGAGGTCATACTGGGGCCACACTGGGGTCACACTGGGGTCATACTGGGGCCACACTGGGGTCACACTGAGGTCATACTGGGGCCACACTGGGGTCACACTGGGGTCATACTGGGGCCACACTGGGGTCACACTGGGGTCACACTGGGGCCACACTGGGGTCACACTGGGGTCACACTGAGGTCACACTGGGGCCACACTGTCACACTGCTCACCTCTGACCCTCCTCTGACCCTCCTCTGACCCTCTGCTCCTCCTCTGACCCTCTGCTCCTCCTCTGACCCTCTGCTCCTCCTCTGCTCCTCCTCTGCTCCTCTGCTCCTCCTCTGCCCCTCCTCTGCTCCTCCTCTGACCCTCCTCTGCTCCTCCTCTGACCCTCCTCTGCTCCTCCTCTGACCCTCTGTCCCTCCTCCTCTGACCCTCTGCCCCTCCTCTGACCCTCTGCCCCTCCTCTGACCCTCTGCACCTCCTCCAGGCCTCATAGACGTGCACGTTCACCTCCGGGAGCCCGGGGCGCTGCATAAGGAGGACTTCTCCTCGGGGACAGCGGCGGCTCTGGCGGGAGGAGTGACTCTGGTGTGTGCGATGCCGAACACGTCGCCCGCGGTAACGGACGCCAGCTCCCTCGCCCTGGTGCAGAAGGTGAGTGCGCCGCCTCCTCTGCGCCTCCTGCTCAGCGCCTCCTCAGGTCATGTTTAACCCTGAAGTCCTACGACATCGTCCACGACTCAGAGGAACATGTTTGTATAACCGCAGAACTTTAACGGTAAAGACAGAACCGTCCTTTTCCCCTCTGAAAGTGCAGACATAGAGGTTTCCGTACATTTCTGCGGCTTTATCCTACGTCACACTCACGCTGTGTGATGACGGGAGCAAAACGAGTGTCCAACAGGAACTTTGTTTTCCCCAAACTCATGCGCTCCGTCCATTTTGATGGAGCCAAACTTTGCCAAAGAGTGAAGTGAGTCAAGATGGTCGACTCCTCTGACTGTGTGTGTTTAGAACGAGGGAAAAAGTCGCTCTAAGTGGAGTTAATTCTCACACACATGGAAAATGACACATCTTGGTGTGTGTAATTGTGCATCTCTTTCTATTTTTATTTAAAGGTTTATTTCAGTCCAAATGAACAAATCCAAATGTAATAAACACCTGGAAATGCAGAAGTGCTGTGGCTCTGGCCGTGGTCCTGACAGGAGCTGTTTCCAGGACTGGACCAGGAAAGTCATGGAGCCACTGCACTTTTTTTGTTTTTAGGGCAATAAGGAGATTTTTAATTTACTTACAGACTTGAGATTTTACATTTTTGTAGCTCAGGCCCTAAATTAAGCATTTTTATGTCCAAAAAGTTGTTTCTACATGTTTGCTGTGGGTTTTGTATAAATTTCTGGTCCTGTAGCTTTTCTCACAGCCTCATGACACAACTACAGCAGCAGATTGTGAAATAACAGGTTGGACTGAACAAAAGGAGGTAGAACACTTCATTAGGGGTAAAAGGGGCAGTTTTACACTTCATTAGGGGTAAAAGGGGCAGTTTTACACTTCATTAGGGGTAAAAGGGGCAGTTTTACACTTCATTAGGGGTAAAAGGGGCAGTTTTACACTTCATTAGGGGTAAAAGGGGCAGTTTTACACTTCATTAGGGGTAAAAGGGGCAGTTTTACACTTCATTAGGGGTAAAAGGGGCAGTTTTACACTTCATTAGGGGTAAAAGGGGCAGTTTTACACTTCATTAGGGGTAAAAGGGTCAGTTTTACACTTCATTAGGGGTAAAAGAGGCAGTTTTACACTTCATTAGGGTAAAAGGGCAGTTTTACACTTCATTAGGGGTAAAAGGGCAGTTTTACACTTCATTAGGGGTAAAAGGGGCAGTTTTACACTTCATTAGGGGTAATAGGGGCAGTTTTACACTTCATTAGGGGTAAAAGGGGCAGTTTTACACTTCATTAGGGGTAAAAGGGGCAGTTTTACACTTCATTAGGGGTAAAAGAGGCAGTTTTAAACTTCATTAGGGGTAAAAGGGGCAGTTTTACACTTCATTAGGGGTAAAAGGGGCAGTTTTACACTTCATTAGGGGTAAAAGGGGCAGTTTTACACTTCATTAGGGGTAAAAGAGGCAGTTTTAAACTTCATTAGGGGTAAAAGGGGCAGTTTTACACTTCATCAGGGGTAAAAGGGGCAGTTTTACACTTCATCAGGGGTAAAAGGGGCAGTTTTACACTTCATTAGGGGTAAAAGGGGCAGTTTTACACTTCATTAGGGGTAAAAGGGGCAGTTTTACACTTCATTAGGGGTAAAAGGGGCAGTTTTAAACTTCATTAGGGGTAAAAGGGGCAGTTTTACACTTCATCAGGGGTAAAAGGGGCAGTTTTACACTTCATCAGGGGTAAAAGGGGCAGTTTTACACTTCATTAGGGGTAAAAGGGGCAGTTTTACACTTCATCAGGGGTAAAAGGGGCAGTTTTACACTTCATTAGGGGTAAAAGGGGCAGTTTTACACTTCATTAGGGGTAAAAGGGGCAGTTTTAAACTTCATTAGGGGTAAAAGGGGCAGTTTTACACTTCATCAGGGGTAAAAGGGGCAGTTTTACACTTCATTAGGGGTAAAAGGGGCAGTTTTACACTTCATTAGGGGTAAAAGGGGCAGTTTTACACTTCATTAGGGGTAAAAGGGGCAGTTTTACACTTCATTAGGGGTAAAAGGGGCAGTTTTAAACTTCATTAGGGGTAAAAGGGGCAGTTTTACACTTCATTAGGGGTAAAAGGGGCAGTTTTAAACTTCATTAGGGGTAAAAGGGGCAGTTTTACACTTCATCAGGGGTAAAAGGGGCAGTTTTACACTTCATTAGGGGTAAAAGGGGCAGTTTTACACTTCATTAGGGGTAAAAGGGGCAGTTTTACACTTCATTAGGGGTAAAAGGGGCAGTTTTACACTTCATTAGGGGTAAAAGGGGCAGTTTTCCACTTCATTAGGGTAAAAGGGCAGTTTTACACTTCATTAGGGTAAAAGGGGCAGTTTTACACTTCTTTTGGTGTAAAAGGTGAAGTTTTACACTTCATTAGGGGTAAAAGGGGCAGTTTTCCACTTCATTAGGGGTAAAAGGGGCAGTTTTACACTTCATTAGGGGTAAAAGGGGCAGTTTTACACTTCATTAGGGGTAAAAGGGGCAGTTTTACACTTCATTAGGGGTAAAAGGGGCAGTTTTAAAAGCAAAATTAAGACACAAATCCAGGCGAGGACAAATGTACTGAAACTGCCCTCAGGTCTTCAGGGTTAAATCTGTGGTGAATATTTGTCTGTTCAGTTGGCGAAGGCCGGGTGTCGCTGTGATTACTCCCTGTACCTCGGCGCCTCCTCCGATAACGCCTCCTCGCTCCCCGCCATCGCGCACCAGGCGGCCGGACTCAAAATGTACCTGAACGACACCTACTCCTGCCTCAAGATGGACAACGTGTCTCTGTGGATGGAGGTTTGGTCTCCTCCTCCTCTGCTCCTCCTCTGCTCCTCCTCTGCTCATCCTCCTCCTCTGCTCATCCTCCTCCTCCTCCTCCTCCTCCTCTGCTCCTCCTCCTCCTCTCCTCCTCCTCCTCTGCTCCTCCTCCTCCTCTGCTCCTCTGCCTCCTCTGCTCCTCCGCCTCCTCCTCCTCTGCTCCTCCTCCTCCTCTGCTCCTCTGCCTCCTCTGCTCCTCCGCCTCCTCCTCCTCTGCTCCTCCTCCTCCTCTGCTCCTCCTCCTCCTCTGCTCATCCTCCTCCTCTGCTCGTCCTCCTCCTCCTCCTCCTCCTCCTCTGCTCCTCCTCCTCCTCTGCTCCTCCTCTGCTCCTCCTCCTCTGCTCCTCCTCCTCCTCTGCTCCTCCGCCTCCTCTGCTCCTCCTCCTCTGCTCCTCCTCTGCTCCTCCTCCTCTGCTCGTCCTCCTCCTCTGCTCCTCCTCTGCTCCTCCTCCTCTGCTCCTCCTCCTCCTCTGCTCCTCCGCCTCCTCTGCTCCTCCTCCTCTGCTCCTCCTCTGCTCCTCCTCCTCTGCTCGTCCTCCTCCTCTGCTCCTCCTCTGCTCCTCCTCCTCCTCTGCTCCTCCTCCTCCTCTGCTCATCCTCCTCCTCTGCTCCTCCTCTGCTCGTCCTCCTCCTCCTCCTCTGCTCCTCCTCCTCCTCTGCTCCTCCTCCTCCTCCTCCTCTGCTCGTCCTCCTCCTCTGCTCCTCCTCTGCTCCTCCTCCTCCTCTGCTCCTCCAGCTCTGATCTTTCCTCATTGATCTCCTCATTTCTTCTCGTTTGTCTCCTTGTTTCTCCTCATCGTTGACCTCCTCGTTTCTCCTCCTGCAGCATTTCGAGAAGTGGCCGAAGTCTCTCCCGATCGTGGCTCACGCCGAGAGGCAAACAGTGGCGGCGATTCTGATGGTGGCGCAACTTTACCAGCGGCCGGTGCACATCTGCCACGTGGCCCGGAGGGAGGAGGTGCGTCACACTGGGGGGGGGAGGTGCGTCACACTGGGGGGAGGAGGTGCGTCACACTGGGGGGAGGAGGTGCGTCACACTGGGGGGAGGAGGTGCGTCACACTGGGGGGAGGAGATGCGTCACACTGGGGGGAGGAGGTGCGTCACACTGGGGGGGGGAGGTGCGTCACACTGGGGGAGAGTGTCACTGGGGGAGGAGGTGCGTCACACTGGGAGGAGGTGCGCCACCCTGGGGGGAGGAGGTGCGTCACACTGGGGGGAGGAGATGCGTCACACTGGGGAGAGGAGGTGCGTCACACTGTGGGGAGGAGGTGCGTCACACTGGGGGGAGGAGGTGCGTCACACTGGGGGGAGGAGGAGCGTCACACTGAGGGGAGGAGGTGCGTCACACTGGGGGGAGGAGGTGCGTCACACGGGGGGAGGAGGTGCGTCACACTGTGGGGAGGAGGTGCGTCACCCTGGGGGGAGGAGGAGCGTCACCCTGGGGGGAGGAGGTGCGTCACACTGGGGGGAGGAGGAGGAGGAGGTGCGTCACACTGGAGGGGGAGGAGGAGGTGCGTCACGTTGGGGGGAGGAGGAGGAGGTGCGTCACACTGCGGGGAGGAGGAGGAGGTGCGTCACACTGCGGGGAAGGGGAGGAGGTGCGTCACACTGGGGGGAGGAGGAGGAGGTGCGTCACACTGGGGGGAGGAGGTGCGTCACACTGTGGGGAGGAGGAGGAGGTGCGTCACACGGAGGGGAGGAGGTGCATCACACTGGGGGGAGGAGGTGCGTCACACTGTGGGGAGGAGGAGGAGGTCCGTCACACTGTGGGGAGGAGGTGCCACTGCGGGGAGGAGGTGCGTCACACTGTGGGGAGGAGGTGCGTCACACTGGGGGGAGGAGGTGCGTCACACTGGGGGGAGGAGGTGCGTCACACTGGGGAGGAGGAGCGTCACACTGCGGGGAGGAGGAGCGTCACACTGCGGGGAGGAGGTGCGTCACACTGTGGGGAGGAGGTGCGTCACACTGTGGGGAGGAGGAGCGTCACACTGGGGGGAGGAGGTGCGTCACACTGGGGAGGAGGTGCGTCACACTGTGGGGAGGAGGAGCGTCACACTGTGGGGAGGAGGTGCGTCACACTGCGGGGAGGAGGAGCGTCACACTGGGGGGAGGAGGTGCGTCACACTGGGGGGAGGAGGTCCGTCACACTGTGGGGAGGAGGAGGAGGTGCGTCACACTGTGGGGAGGAGGTGCGTCACACTGGGGGGAGGAGGTGCGTCACACTGGGGGGAGGAGGTGCGTCACACTGTGGGGAGGAGGTGCGTCACACTGGGGGGAGGAGGTGCGTCACACTGCGGGGAGGAGGTGCGTCACACTGGGGAGGAGGTGCGTCACACTGTGGGGAGGAGGAGCGTCACACTGCGGGGAGGAGGTGCGTCACACTGGGGGGAGGAGGAGGTGCGTCACACTGAGGTGAGGAGGTGCGTCACACTGTGGGGAGGAGGAGCGTCACACTGGGGGGAGGAGGTGCGTCACACTGCGGGGAGGAGGTGCGTCACACTGTGGGGAGGAGGAGCGTCACACTGGGGGGAGGAGGTGCGTCACACTGCGGGGAGGAGGTGCGTCACACTGTGGGGAGGAGGAGCGTCACACTGTGGGGAGGAGGTGCGTCACACTGTGGGGAGGAGGTGCGTCACACTGTGGGGAGGAGGTGCGTCACACTGTGGGGAGGAGGAGCGTCACACTGGGGGGAGGAGGTGCGTCACACTGCGGGGAGGAGGTGCGTCACACTGTGGGGAGGAGGAGCGTCACACTGTGGGGAGGAGGTGCGTCACACTGTGGGGAGGAGGTGCGTCACACTGATTATAGATGTGCAGATTATAGATGTGCAGATTATAGATGTGCAGATTATAGATGTGCAGATTATAGATGTGCAGATTATAGATGTGCAGATTATATATGTGCAGATTATAGATGTGCAGATTATAGATGCGTAGATTATAGATGTGCAGATTATAGATGTATAGATTATAGATGTGCAGATTATAGATGTGTAGATTATAGATGTGCAGTTTATAGATGTGTAGATTATAGATGTGCAGATTATAGATGTGTAGATTATAGATGTGCAGATTATAGATGTGCAGATTATAGATGTGCAGATTATAGATGTGCAGATTATAGATGTGCAGATTATAGATGTGTAGATTATAGATGTGCAGATTATAGATGTGCAGATTATAGATGTGCAGATTATAGATGTGCAGATTATAGATGTGTAGATTATAGATGTGCAGATTATAGATGTGCAGATTATAGATGTGTAGATTATAGATGTGCAGATTATAGATGTGCAGATTATAGATGTGCAGATTATAGATGTGCAGATTATAGATGTGCAGATTATAGATGTTTGGATTATAGATTATAGATGACACATTCCCGGTGTAATCCCTCAGATTGTGCTGATCCGGGCGGCGAAGCAGCGGGGGGTGCAGGTCACCTGTGAGGTGGCTCCTCATCACCTGTTCCTGTGTGAGGAGGACGTGGAGCAGATCGGAGCCGGACGAGCTCAGGTCAGACCCGCGCTCGCCTCCAGGGACGACCAGGGGGCGCTGTGGGACAACATGGACATCATAGACTGTTTCGCCACAGACCACGGTGAGGACCGGACCTGGACCGGACCTGGACCAGACCTGGACCGGACCTGGACCGGACCTGGACCAGACCTGGACCTGACCTGGACCTGACCTGGACCGGACCTGGACCGGACCTGACCTGGACCGGACCCGGACCGGACCTGGACCGGACCTGACCTGGACCGGACCCGGACCGGACCTGACCTGGACCGGACCTGGACCTGGACCCGACCTGGACCAGACCTGGACCAGACCTTGACCAGACCTGGACCGGACCTGGACCTGACCTGGACCAGACCTTGACCTGACCTGGACCTGAACTGGACCAGACCTGGACCAGACCTTGACCGGACCTGGACCTGGACCTGACCTTGACCAGACCTTGACCAGACCTGGACCGGACCTGGACCGGACCTGGACCGGACCTGGACCGGACCTGGACCGGACCTGGACCTGGACCGGACCTGGACCGGACCTGGACCGGACCTGGACCGGACCTGGACCGGACCTGGACCGGACCTGACCTGGACCTGACCTGGACCGGACCTGGACCGGACCTGGGCCGACCTGACCGACCTGACCTGACCGACCTGACCGACCTGGACCGGACCTGACCAGACCTGACTGGACCTGGGACCGACCTGGGACCGACCTGACCTGACCTGACCTGGGACCGGACCTGACCGACCTGGGACCGGACCTGGACCGACCTGACCTGACCGACCTGGACCTGACCTTGACCGGACCTGGACCTGGACCTGACCTGACCTGGACCGGACATGGACCGGACCTGGACCGGACCTGGACCTGGACCGGACCTGGACCTGACCTTGACCGGACCTGGACCTGGACCTGACCTGACCTGGACCGGACATGGACCGGACCTGGACCAGACCTGGACCGGACCTGACCTGGACCGGACCTGGACCGGACCTGGACCGGACCTGGACCGGACCTGGACCTGGGGACAGGGGGAGGATATTTTGACTGAAAACATTTTAAACCAAAGGAATAAAAAACATTTGAAGTTCAGGCTCAGTGTGTAAAATATTTCCCTTTAACCACAGTCCGAATCTCTGAGTCTGAGTGACGTCAGCGTCGCTCACATGAGGCTCCTGTTGCCACGGTTACAGGAGCCAATCTGGAGCCAGGTCCATATTTGGAAATCCTCCCGCGAGTATCATAGCAACACAAGAGCCAATCATGAGTGAGGAGGTTAAATGTGGCGCCTCCTCCTGGCAGAGCTGATGCATCATATATACGGACTATGGATGTGATACTCTGCACCTGCAGGACACTGGATTTACCTGATTCTGCACAAGAAGAAGAAACTTTGAGCTTTAAAGAGTTTAAGTCACTGATTTATGTTGTTTGTTCTGTTCCGTACGAACAACAACAGAGTCACAATTTAACCAAATTCTCTTTACTTTCTGCTCGTTAAATTCTGCTCGTTCAGATTCTAGTAACATTAGATATTGTGACTGTTTGAGATATTTGGTCATTTTATTTCAGAAATCGTCACTGGGGAAGCAAGGGAACTTACTTAGCAACGAAACGAGCTGTCAATCAAACCTGTCGCTAACGCTAGGGGGAGGGGCCTCAGGGAATGAAGGCGTCTGATTGGTCCGTTATTTCTGTTCAGGTCTTGATTTAGGAACAAAACAGAGAAATGCAAAGTTCAGGATCCTGTGTGTCGGCTTCAGACGAACAGTTTAAGTCCAGAATGACGAGGCTCAGAGCAGCAGGTACAGACAGAGGGACGAGAAGATCCTAATGTGAAGGAGCCCCAAGAGCCTCCTGGACCACTTCCTGTTTGGCACGCGCCGGCTAACGGGTCAGCGGCTAACGGGTTAGCGGCTAACGGGATAGCCGCTAACGGGATAGCCGCTAACGGGATAGCCGCTAACGGGTCTCTCCTCCTCCTCTCCTCCCCCTCTCCTCCTCCCCCTCTCCTCCTCCTCTCCTCCTCTCCTCCTCCTCCTCCTCCTCTCCTCCCCCTCTCCTCCTCCTCTCCTCCTCCTCCTCCTCCTCCTCCTCTCCTCTCCTCCTCTCCTCTCCTCCTCTCCTCTCCTCTCCTCCTCCTCCTCCTCCTCCTCTCCTCTCCTCCTCTCCTCTCCTCCTCTCCTCTCCTCCCCCTCTCCTCCTCCTCCTCCTCCTCTCCTCCCCCTCTCCTCCTCCTCCTCCTCCTCCTCCTCTCCTCCCTCAGCTCCTCACTCGGTGGAGGAGAAGAACGGCTCGAATCCTCCTCCGGGGTTTCCGGGTTTGGAGACGATGCTCCCGCTGCTCCTGACGGCCGTGAGCGACGGGCGCCTCACCCTGGACGACCTGATCCAGCGACTGTACGAAAACCCCCGACGGATTTTCAACCTGCCGGCCCAAGAGAACACCTACGTGGAGGTGCGCTTTTATTCTGGAGGGGCGCACGGGGGCTTTTATTCTGGAGGGGCGCACGGGGGCTTTTATTCTGGAGGGGCGCAGGGGGGCGCACGGGGGCTTTATTCTGGAGGGGCGCACGGGGGCTTTTATTCTGGAGGGGCGACGGGGCTTTATTCTGGAGGGGCGACGGGGCTTTTATTCTGGAGGGGCGCAGGGGGGCTTTTATTCTGGAGGGGCGCACGGGGGGCTTTTATTCTGGAGGGGCGCACGGGGGCTTTTATTCTGGAGGGGCGCACGGGGGCTTTTATTCTGGAGGCGCACGGGGCTTTATTCTGGAGGCGCGACGGGGCTTTTATTCTGGAGGGGCGACGGGGCTTTTATTCTGGAGGCGACGGGGCTTTTATTCTGGAGGGGCGACGGGGCTTTTATTCTGGAGGGGCGCACGGGGGCTTTTATTATGGAGGGGCGACGGGGCTTTTATTCTGGAGGGGCGACGGGGCTTTTATTCTGGAGGGGCGCACGGGGGGCTTTTATTCTGGAGGGGCGCAGGGGCGCACGGGGGCTTTATTCTGGAGGGGCGACGGGGCTTTTATTCTGGAGGCGACGGGGCTTTTATTCTGGAGGCGACGGGGCTTTATTCTGGAGGGGCGACGGGGCTTTTATTCTGGAGGCGCACGGGGCTTTTATTCTGGAGGCGACGGGGCTTTTATTCTGGAGGCGACGGGGCTTTATTCTGGAGGCGACGGGGCTTTTATTCTGGAGGGGCGCACGGGGGCTTTTATTCTGGAGGGGCGCACGGGGGCTTTTATTCTGGAGGGGCGCACGGGGGCTTTTATTCTGGAGGGGCGCACGGGGGCTTTTATTCTGGAGGGGCGCACAGGGGCTTTTAGTCTGGAGGGGCGCACGGGGCTTTTATTCTGGAGGGGCGACGGGGCTTTTATTCTGGAGGGGCGACGGGGCTTTTATTCTGGAGGCGCGACGGGGCTTTTATTCTGGAGGCACACGGGGCTTTATTCTGGAGGGGCGCAGGGGGCGACGGGGCTTTATTCTGGAGGCGCCGACGGGGCTTTATTCTGGAGGGGCGACGGGGCTTTTATTCTGGAGGCGACGGGGCTTTATTCTGGAGGGGCGCACGGGGGCTTTTATTCTGGAGGGGCGCACGGGGGCTTTTATTCTGGAGGGGCGACGGGGCTTTATTCTGGAGGCGCACGGGGCTTTTATTCTGGAGGGGCGACGGGGCTTTTATTCTGGAGGCGCGCACGGGGCTTTTATTCTGGAGGCGCGACGGGGCTTTTATTCTGGAGGCGCACGGGGCTTTTATTCTGGAGGGGCGACGGGGCTTTTATTCTGGAGGCGACGGGGGCTTTTTATTCTGGAGGGGCGACGGGGCTTTTATTCTGGAGGCGCACGGGGCTTTTATTCTGGAGGGGCGCACGGGGGCTTTTATTCTGGAGGGGCGCACGGGGGCTTTTATTCTGGAGGGGCGCACGGGGGGCTTTTATTCTGGAGGGGCGCACGGGGGCTTTTATTCTGGAGGGGCGCACTGGGGCTTTTATTCTGGAGGGGCGCACTGGGGCTTTTATTCTGGAGGGGCGCACGGGGGCTTTTATTCTGGAGGGGCGCACGGGGGCTTTTATTCTGGAGGGGCGCACGGGGGCTTTTATTGTGGCGGGGTGTTCCTGCAGTAGAACAGACTCTTATTGTGGCGGGGTGTTCCTGCAGTAGAACAGACTCTTATTGTGGCGGGGTGTTCCTGCAGTAGAACAGACTCTTATTGTGGCGGGGTGTTCCTGCAGTAGAACAGACTCTTATTGTGGCGGGGTGTTCCTGCAGTAGAACAGACTCTTATTGTGGCGGGGTGTTCCTGCAGTAGAACAGACTCTTATTGTGGCGGGGTGTTCCTGCAGTAGAACAGACTCTTATTGTGGCGGGGTGTTCCTGCAGTAGAACAGACTCTTATTGTGGCGGGGTGTTCCTGCAGTAGAACAGACTCTTATTGTGGCGGGGTGTTCCTGCAGTAGAACAGACTCTTATTGTGGCGGGGTGTTCCTGCAGTAGAACAGACTCTTATTGTGGCGGGGTGTTCCTGCAGTAGAACAGACTCTTATTGTGGCGGGGTGTTCCTGCAGTAGAACAGACTCTTATTGTGGCGGGGTGTTCCTGCAGTAGAACAGACTCTTATTGTGGCGGGGTGTTCCTGCAGTAGAACAGACTCTTATTGTGGCGGGGTGTTCCTGTAGTAGAACAGACTCTTATTGTGGCGGGGTGTTCCTGTAGGTGGACCTGCAGCAGGAGTGGGAAATCCCCGAGTTCATGCAGTTCACCAAATCAAAATGGACGCCGTTCGCTGGGAGGAAGGTGAAGGGAAAAGTGCGACGAGTCGTCCTGAGAGGAGAAGTGGCTTATATCGACGGACAGGTGAGACACACACACACACACACCGACAGGTGACACACACACACACTGACAGGTGACACACACACTGACAGGTGACACACACACACACCGACAGGTGACACACACACACACACACCGACAGGTGACACACACACAGACCGACAGGTGACACACACACAGACACACTGACAGGTGACACACACACACACACACCGACAGGTGACACACACAGACACACTGACAGGTGACACACACACACACACACACCGACAGGTGACACACACACACACACCGACAGGTGACACACACACACACTGACAGGTGACACACACACACACTGACAGGTGACACACACACACACACACACCGACAGGTGACACACACACACACACTGACAGGTGACACACACACAGACACACTGACAGGTGACACACACACACACACACACCGACAGGTGACACACACAGACACACTGACAGGTGACACACACACACACACACACACCGACAGGTGACACACACACACCGACAGGTGACACACACACACACTGACAGGTGACACACACACACACTGACAGGTGACACACACACACACACACCGACAGGTGACACACACACACACACCGACAGGTGACACACACACACTGACAGGTGACACACACACAGACACACTGACAGGTGACACACACACACCGACAGGTGACACACACACACACTGACAGGTGACACACAGACAGGAGACACACTGGCAGGTGACACACTGACAGGTGACACACTGACAGGTGACACACAGACAGGTGACACACTGACAGGTGACACACTGACAGGAGACACACAGACAGGTGACACACTGGCAGGTGAGACACTGACAGGTGACACACAGACAGGTGACACACTGACAGGTGACACACTGACAGGAGACACACCGACAGGTGACACACACACACACTGACAGGTGACACACACACAGACACACTGACAGGTGACACACACACACACACACCGACAGGTGACACACACACACACTGACAGGTGACACACACACAGACACACTGACAGGTGACACACACACAGACACACTGACAGGTGACACACACACACACACACACCGACAGGTGACACACACACACACTGACAGGTGACACACACACAGACACACTGACAGGGGACACACACACAGACACAGACAGGTGACACACACACACACCGACAGGTGACACACACACACACTGACAGGTGACACACAGACAGGAGACACACAGACAGGAGACACACTGGCAGGTGACACACTGACAGGTGACACACTGACAGGTGACACACAGACAGGTGACACACTGACAGGAGACACACTGACAGGTGACACACAGACAGGTGACACACACACACACACACCGACAGGTGACACACACACACACTGACAGGTGACACACACACACACACACCGACAGGTGACACACACACACACTGACAGGTGACACACACACAGACACACTGACAGGTGACACACACACACACCGACAGGTGACACACACACACACTGACAGGTGACACACACACAGACACACTGACAGGTGACACACACACACACACACACTGACAGGTGACACACACACACACTGACAGGTGACACACACACAGACACACTGACAGGGACACACACACACACACACACTGACAGGTGACACACACACCGACAGGTGACACACACACACACACACTGACAGGTGACACACACACACACACACACACACCGACAGGTGACACACACACACACACACACACCGACAGGTGACACACACACACACACACTGACAGGTGACACACACACACACACACACCGACAGGTGACACACACACACACACACACTGACAGGTGACACACACACACACACACAGGTGACACACACACACACACACACACACTGACAGGTGACACACACACACACACACTGACAGGTGACACACACACACACACACACCGACAGGTGACACACACACACACACACACACCGACAGGTGACACACACACACACACACACTGACAGGTGACACACACACACACACACACACACACAGGTGACACACACACACACACACACACACTGACAGGTGACACACACACACACACTGACAGGTGACACACACACACACACACACACACTGACAGGTGAGACACTTCTGTCCTGAGGGGTTTAAGGTTGATATAAGTTTGTGTTCACATTTTTCTGAGGCCTCATTTATCCGGAGCCAATTTAACTGTTTTCATCAGAAAATAAAAGTGACGCCTGAAACCGTCTGAGAAACGGCCACTTTGAAACTTTGAAGTAATTTTCCCAGTTTCACACTCGGCCTTTTGCCTTTATAGGGGATTCACACCTGTCATTTACACCTGTCATTCACACCTGTCATTCACACCTGTCATTCACACCTGTCATTCACACCTGTCATTTACACCTGTCATTCACACCTGTCATTCACACCTGTCATTCACACCTGTCATTCACACCTGTCATTTACACCTGTCATTTACACCTGTCATTTACACCTGTCATTTACACCTGTCATTCACACCTGTCATTCACACCTGTCATTCACACCTGTCATTCACACCTGTCATTTACACCTGTCATTCACACCTGTCATTTACACCTGTCATTCACACCTGTCATTCACACCTGTCATTCACACCTGTCATTCACACCTGTCATTTACACCTGTCATTCACACCTGTCATTCACACCTGTCATTCACACCTGTCATTCACACCTGTCATTTACACCTGTCATTTACACCTGTCATTCACACCTGTCATTTACACCTGTCATTCACACCTGTCATTCACACCTGTCATTCACACCTGTCATTCACACCTGTCATTCACACCTGTCATTCACACCTGTCATTCACACCTGTCATTCACACCTGTCATTCACACCTGTCATTCACACCTGTCATTCACACCTGTCATTCACACCTGTCATTCACACCTGTCATTTACACCTGTCATTTACACCTGTCATTTACACCTGTCATTCACACCTGTCATTCACACCTGTCATTTACACCTGTCATTCACACCTGTCATTCACACCTGTCATTCACACCTGTCATTCACACCTGTCATTCACACCTGTCATTCACACCTGTCATTCACACCTGTCATTCACACCTGTCATTCACACCTGTCATTCACACCTGTCATTTACACCTGCCATTTACACCTGCCATTCACACCTGCCATTCACACCTGCCATTCACACCTGCCATTTACACCTGTCATTTACACCTGTCATTCACACCTGTCATTCACACCTGTCATTTACACCTGTCATTCACACCTGTCATTCACACCTGTCATTTACACCTGTCATTTACACCTGTCATTCACACCTGTCATTCACACCTGTCATTCACACCTGTCATTCACACCTGTCATTTACACCTGTCATTCACACCTGTCATTCACACCTGTCATTTACACCTGTCATTTACACCTGCCATTTACACCTGCCATTCACACCTGCCATTCACACCTGCCATTCACACCTGCCATTTACACCTGTCATTTACACCTGTCATTCACACCTGTCATTCACACCTGTCCTGTGCTCCGGCAGGTGCTCGTTGCCCCTGGTTACGGTGAAGATGTGAAAACATGGCCGACCTCCACCCTGCCGCCTCCAGAGCTCAAAGACTCACCTGTGGTAAAGAACTAACAGGCGCCTCCTCTGCTCCTCCCTCTGCTCCTCCCTCTGCTCCTCCCTCTGCGCCTCCCTCTGCGCCTCTTTCTGCGCCTCCCTCTGCTCCTCCCTCTGCGCCTCCCTCTGCTCCTCCCTCTGCGCCTCCCTCTGCTCCTCCCTCTGCGCCTCCCTCTGCGCCTCCCTCTGCGCCTCCCTCTGCTCCTCCCTCTGCTCCTCCCTCTGCTCCTCCTCTGCTCCTCCCTCTGCTT
>CM068365.1:385201-472701 GCA_034769755.1 Odontamblyopus lacepedii | reverse complement strand
TACACACGATACACATGATACACACTATACACACGATACACACTATACACACACTATACACACACGATACACACGATACACACTATACACACTATACACGATGCACACGATACACACGATGCACACGACGCACACGACACACACGACGCACACGACACACACGATACACACTATACACACGACGCACACGACACACACTATACACACACTATACACACGATACACACGATACACACGACACACACGATACACACGATGCACACTATACGCACGACACACACTATACACACACTATACACACTATACACACGATACACACGATGCACACGATGCACACGATGCACACGATACACACGATACACACGATACACACGATGCACACGATGCACACTATACGCACGATACACACTATACACACTATACACACGATGCACACGACGCACACTATACACACACTATACACACGATACACACGATACACACTATACACACACGACGCACACGACGCACACGACACACACTATACACACACGATACACACTATACACACACGATACACACTATACACACGATGCACACGATACACATGATACACACGATACACACGATACACACGATACACACGATGCACACGATGCACACTATACACACGATACACACTATACACACTATACACACGATGCACACGACGCACACTATACACACACTATACACACGATACACACGATACACACGATGCACACGATGCACACGATACACACGATACACACGATACACACGATGCACACGATGCACACTATACACACGATACACACGATGCACACTATACACACGATGCACACGATACACACGATGCACACGATGCACACGATACACACGATACACACGATACACACTATACACACACTATACACACACTATACACACACTATACACGATGCACACTATACACACACTATACACACGATACACACTATACACACACTATACACACGATACACACTATACACACACTATACACACGATACACACGATGCACACTATACACACACTATACACACACTATACACGATGCACACTATACACACACTATACACACACTATACACACGATACACACTATACACACACTATACACACGATACACACGATGCACACTATACACACGATACACACGATGCACACTATACACACGATGCACACGATACACACGATACACACGATGCACACGATACACACGATACACACGATACACACTATACACACACTATACACACACTATACACACACTATACACGATGCACACTATACACACACTATACACACACTATACACACGATACACACTATACACACACTATACACACGATACACACGATGCACACTATACACACACTATACACACGATACACACTATACACACGATACACACTATACACACACTATACACACACTATACACACGATAGACACGACACACACTATACACACACTATACACACACTATACACACGATACACACGATACACACGATACGCACGATACACACTATACACACGATACACACGATACACACTATACACACACGATACACACGATACACACGATACACACGATGCACACGACGCACACGACGCACACTATACACACGATACACACTATACACACGATACACACTATACACACGATACACACGATACACACGATGCACACTATACACACTATACACACTATACACACTATACACACGATACACACTATACACACGATACACACTATACACACGATGCACACGATGCACACGATACACACGATACACACTATACACACTATACACACTATACACACTATACACACGATGCACACTATACACACACGATACACACGATACACACGATACACACGATACACACTATACACACGATACACACGATACACACGATACACACTATACACACGATACACACGATGCACACGATGCACACTATACACACGATACACACGACACACACTATACACACACGATACACACTATACACACGATACACACTATACACACGATACACACGATGCACACGATGCACACTATACACACTATACACACTATACACACGATACACACTATACACACTATACACACGATACACACGATACACACGATACACACTATACACACACTATACACACGATACACACTATACACACACGATACACACTATACACACACTATACACACGATACACACTATACACACGATACACACTATACACACTATACACACTATACACACGATACACACTATACACACACTATACACACACGACACACACGATACACACTATACACACTATACACACGATACACACTATACACACGATACACACGATACACACGATACACACGATACACACGATACACACGATACACACGATACACACGATACACACGATACACACGATACACACGACACACACGATACACACGATACACACGATACACACACGATACACACGATACACACGATACACACGATACACACGATACACACTATACACACTATACACACGATACACAAGATTAACACTATACACACTATACACACGACACACACTACACACACGATACACACGATACACACGACACACACTATACACACGATACACACTATACACACACGATACTCACTATACACACGATACACGATACACACACGATACACACGATACACCACGATACACTATACACACAATATACACACGACACACACTATACACACACGATACACACTATACACACACGATACACACTATACACACGATACACACACTATACACACGATGATACACTATACACACACTATACACGATACACACTATACACACTAGACACACACAATACACACGATACACACACAACACACACGACACACACGATACACACACGATACACACGATACACACACGATACACACACGACACACACACGATACACACGACACAAAGATACACACGATACACACACAATACACAGATACACACGATACACACACAATACACACGACACACACGATACACACACGATACACACGACACACACGATACACACGATACACACGATACACACGATACACACGATACACACGATACACACACGAAACACACGATACAATACACACGATACACACGATACACACTATACACACTATACACACGATGCACACTATACAATACGATGCACCACTATACACACACGATACACACACTATACACACGATGCACACTATACACACGAGAAACACGATACACACGATACACACTATACACACGATACACAAGATACACTCACGATACCCACGATACACGAGCACACACTTTACACTATACCACACGATACACACGATACACACTATACACACTATACACACTATACACACGATGCACACTATGCACACTATACACACACGATACACACTATACACACGATACACACTATACACACGATACACACACGATACACACGATACACACGATACACACTATACACACTATACACACTATACACACTATACACACTATACACACGATGCACACTATACACACACGATACACACTATACACACTATACACACACGATACACACTATACACACGATACACACGATACACACGATACACACGATACACACGATACACACGACACACACGACACACACACGATACACACGATACACACGATACACACGATACACACTATACACACGATACACACTATACACACGATACACACACAACGCACACGACGCACACGACGCACACTATACACACTATACACACTATACACACTATACACACGATACACACTATACACACACGATACACACTATACACACGATACACACGATACACACGATACACACGATACACACACTATACACACACGATACACACGATACACACTATACACACGATACACACACGACGCACACGATACACACTATACACACGATACACACTATACACACACGATACACAAACTATACACACATACACACACTGTACACACTACACACACTATACACACACACGATGCACACTATACACACACGATACACACTATACACACGACACACACTATACACACACGATACACACGATACACACGACACACACGATACACACGATACACACGATACACACTATACACACGACACACACGACACACACGATACACACGATACACACACTATACACACACTATACACACACGATACACACTATACACACGATACACACTATACACACGATACACACGATACACACGATACACACGATACACACGATACACACGATACACACGATACACACGATACACACTATACACACTATACACACTATACACACGATACACACTATACACACGATACACACGATACACACTATACACACGATACACACGATACACACTATACACACGATACACACGATACACACTATACACACACGATACACACTATACACACACGATACACACTATACACACGATACACACTATACACACACTATACACACACTATACACACGATACACACGATACACACGATACACACGATACACACTATACACACGATACACACTATACACACTATACACACTATACACACACGATACACACGATACACACGATACACACGATACACACGATACACACTATACACACGACACACACGATACACACGATACACACGATACACACTATACACACACGATACACACGATACACACTATACACACGATACACACTATACACACGATACACACTATACACACACGATACACACACTATACACACACGATACACACGATACACACTATACACACGATACACACGATACACACTATACACACACGATACACACTATACACACACGACACACACTATACACACGACACACTATACACACGACACACACGACACACACGATACACACGACACACACGACACACACACGATACACACGATACACACTATACACACGATACACACTATACACACTATACACACTATACACACTATACACACTATACACACTATACACACGATGCACACTATACACACGATACACACTATACACACGATACACACGATACACACGATGCACACTATACACACTACACACACTATACACACGATACACACGATACACACACTAGACACACAATACACACTATGCACGATACACACGATACACACGATGCACATAATGATACACACACTATACACACACGATACACACGATACACACTATACACACACTATACACACGATGACACGACACACACTATACACACACTAAACACACGATACACACGATACATACGACACACACGATACACACGATGCACACTATACGCACGACACACACTATACACACACTATACACACTATACACACGATACACACGATGCACACGATGCACACGATGCACACGATACACACGATACACACGATACACACGATACACACGATGCACACGATACACACGATACACACGATACACACTATACACACTATACACACGATGCACACGACGCACACTATACACACACTATACACACGATACACACGATACACACGACACACACGATACACACGACGCACACGACACACACTATACACACACTACACACGATACACACGATACACACGATACACACGATGCACACGATGCACACGATACACACGATACACACGATACACACGATGCACACGATGCACACTATACGCACGATACACACTATACACACTATACACACGATGCACACGACGCACACTATACACACACTATACACACTATACACACGATACACACGATACACACGATGCACACTATACACACGATACACACGATGCACACTATACACACGATACACACGATACACACGATGCACACTATACACACGATACACACGATACACACGATGCACACGATACACACGATACACACGATACACACGATACACACTATACACACGATACACACGATACACACGATACACACGATGCACACGATACACACGATACACACGATACACACTATACACACACTATACACACACTATACACACACTATACACGATGCACACTATACACACACTATACACACACTATACACACGATACACACTATACACACACTATACACACGATACACACGATGCACACTATACACACACTATACACACGATACACACGATACACACTATACACACACTATACACACACTATACACACGATAGACACGACACACACTATACACACACTATACACACACTATACACACGATACACACGATACGCACGATACACACTATACACACGATGCACACGACGCACACTATACACACACTATACACACGATACACACGATACACACGATACACACGATGCACACGATACACACGATGCACACTATACACACGATACACACGATACACACGATGCACACGATACACACGATACACACGATACACACGATGCACACTATACACACGATACACACGATACACACGATGCACACGATACACACGATGCACACGATGCACACGATACACACTATACACACGATACACACGATACACACGATACACACTATACACACGATACACACGATACACACTATACACACACTATACACACACTATACACGATGCACACTATACACACACTATACACACACTATACACACGATACACACTATACACACACTATACACACGATACACACGATGCACACGATACACACGATGCACACTATACACACTATACACACTATACACACGATACACACGATACACACTATACACACACGATACACACACGATACACACTATACACACACGATACACACACGATACACACTATACACACGATACACACTATACACACTATACACACACGATACCCATGATACACACTATACACACACTATACACACACGATACACACGATACACACTATATACACTATACACACACGATGCCCATGATACACACTATACACACACGATACACACGATGCACACGATACACACGATGCACTCTATGCACACGATACACACTACACACGATGCACACGATACACACGATACACACTATACACGCTATACACATGATACACACTATACACACTTTACACACTATACACACGATGCACACGATACACACGATGCACTCTATGCACACGATACACACTATACACACGATACACACGATGCACACGATACACACGATACACACGATACACACACGATACACACGATGCACACGATGCACACGATGCACACTATACACACGATACACACGATGCACACGATGCACTCTATGCACACGATACACACTATACACACGATACACACGATGCACATGATACACACTATACACATGATACACACTATACACATGATACACACGATACACACGATGCACACGATGCACACGATGCACACGATGCACTCGATACACACGATGCACACGATGCACTCGATGCACACGATACACACGATGCACACTATACACACGATGCACACTATACACATGATACACACTATACACACGATACACACGATGCACACGATACACACGATACACACGACACACACGATACACACGACGCACACGATACACACTATACACACGACACACACTATACACACGATACACACTATACACACGATACACACTATGCACACGATGCACACGATACACGCTATACAGACGATACACACGATGCACACTATACACACACACTATACACACTATACAAACTATACACACACTATACACACACTATACAAACTATACACACACACTATACACACACTATACACACACACACTATATACACACTATACACACACTATACAAACTATACACACACTATACACACACAAACACACTATACACACTACACACTATACACACACTGTACACACACTATACACACACACACTATATACACACTATACACACTATACACACTATACACACACACTATACACACACACTATACACACACACTATACACACACACTATACACACACTATACAAACTATACACACACACACTATACACACACTATACACACATTATACACACACTATACACACAATCAGAATCAGCAACAACATTATGTGCAACATTAAACTTCTCCTCATCTCCTCCTCTCCTCCTCCTCCTCTCCTCATCTCCTCCTCATCCTCTCCTCCTCCTCTCCTCCTCCTCCTCTCCTCATCTCCTCCTCCTCTCCTCCTCATCCTCTCCTCCTCCTCCTCCTCCTCCTCCTCCTCCTCTCCTCAGTCTGCCTCTCGTTTCTGTCGTAAACCCGTCATAAACGCCGGGGATGGAGTTGGGGAACATCCGACTCAGGCTCTTCTGGACGTGTTCACCATCCGAGAGGAGCTGGGAACCGTCAACGGGATGACGGTACCTCACTTTATTCACTTTATATACTTTATTCACTTTATATACTTTATATACTTTATTCACTTTATTCACTTTATATACTTTATTCACTTTATATACTTTATATACTTTATTCACTTTATATACTTTATTCACTTTATATACTTTATTCACTTTATATACTTTATATACTTTATTCACTTTATATACTTTATTCACTTTATATACTTTATTCACTTTATTCACTTTATTCACTTTATATGGACTTTTACATACGTTTATGTGGACTTTTACATACGTTTATATGGACTTTTATTTACTTTTATATGGACTTTTACATACGTTTATGTGGACTTTTACATACGTTTATATGGACTTTTACATACATTTATATGGACTTTTATTTACTTTTATATGGACTTTTACATGCGTTTATATGGACTTTTACATACGTTTATATGGACTTTTATTTACTTTTATATGGACTTTTACATGCGTTTATATGGACTTTTACATACGTTTATATGGACTTTTATTTACTTTTATATGGACTTTTATTTACTTTTATATGGACTTTTATTTACTTTATTTACGTTTATATGGACTTTTACATACGTTTATATGGACTTATTTACTTTTATATGGACTTTTACATACGTTTATATGGACTTTTACATGCATTTATATGGACTTATTTACTTTTATATGGACTTTTACATACGTTTATATGGACTTTTACATACATTTATATGGACTTATTTACTTTTATATGGACTTTTACATACGTTTATATGGACTTTTACATACGTTTATATGGACTTTTACATACGTTTATATGGACTTTTATTTACTTTTATATGGACTTTTACATACGTTTATGTGGACTTTTACATACGTTTATATGGACTTTTACATACATTTATATGGACTTTTATTTACTTTTATATGGACTTTTATTTACTTTTATATGGACTTTTACATACGTTTATATGGACTTTTACATGCGTTTATATGGACTTTTACATACGTTTATATGGACTTTTATTTACTTTTATATGGACTTTTATTTACTTTATTTACGTTTATATGGACTTTTACATACGTTTATATGGACTTTTACATGCGTTTATATGGACTTTTACATACGTTTATATAGACTTTTATTTACTTTTATATGGACTTTTATTTACTTTTATATGGACTTTTATTTACTTTATTTACGTTTATATGGACTTTTACATACGTTTATATGGACTTATTTACTTTTATATGGACTTTTACATACGTTTATATGGACTTTTACATGCATTTATATGGACTTATTTACTTTTATATGGACTTTTACATACGTTTATATGGACTTTTACATACATTTATATGGACTTATTTACTTTTATATGGACTTTTACATACGTTTATATGGACTTTTACATACGTTTATATGGACTTATTTACTTTTATATGGACTTTTATTTACTTTTATATGGACTTTTATTTACTTTTATATGGACTTTTATTTACTTTTATATGGACTTTTACATACGTTTATATGGACTTTTACATACGTTTATATGGACTTTTACATACGTTTATATGGACTTTTATTTACTTTTATATGGACTTTTACATGCGTTTATATGGACTTATTTACTTTTATATGGACTTTTATTTACTTTTATATGGACTTTTACATACGTTTATATGGACTTATTTACTTTTATATGGACTTTTACATACGTTTATATGGACTTATTTACTTTTATATGGACTTTTATTTACTTTTATATGGACTTTTGCATACGTTTATATGGACTTTTACATACGTTTATATGGACTTATTTACTTTTATATGGACTTTTATTTACTTTTATATGGACTTTTGCATACGTTTATATGGACTTTTGCATACGTTTATATGGACTTTTACATACGTTTATATGGACTTTTATTTACTTTTATATGGACTTTTACATACGTTTATATGGACTTTTACATACGTTTATATGGACTTTTGCATACGTTTATATGGACTTTTACATACGTTTATATGGACTTATTTACTTTTATATGGACTTTTATTTCCTTTTATATGGACTTTTACATACGTTTATATGGACTTTTACATACGTTTATATGGACTTTTATTTACTTTTATATGGACTTTTACATACGTTTATATGGACTTTTACATACGTTTATATGGACTTATTTACTTTTATATGGACTTTTATTTACTTTATTTACGTTTATATGGACTTTTACATACGTTTATATGGACTTTTACATGCGTTTATATGGACTTTTACATACGTTTATATGGACTTTTATTTACTTTTATATGGACTTTTATTTACTTTTATATGGACTTTTATTTACTTTTATATGGACTTTTATTTACTTTATTTACGTTTATATGGACTTATTTACTTTTATATGGACTTTTACATACGTTTATATGGACTTTTACATACGTTTATATGGACTTTTATTTACTTTTATATGGACTTTTACATACGTTTATATGGACTTTTACATACATTTATATGGACTTTTACATACGTTTATATGGACTTTTACATACGTTTATATGGACTTTTACATACGTTTATATGGACTTTTGCATACGTTTATATGGACTTTTACATACATTTATATGGACTTTTACATACGTTTATATGGACTTTTACATACGTTTATATGGACTTTTACATACGTTTATATGGACTTTTACATACGTTTATATGGACTTTTACATACGTTTATATGGACTTTTGCATACGTTTATATGGACTTTTGCATACGTTTATATGGACTTTTACATACGTTTATATGGACTTTTACATACGTTTATATGGACTTTTACATACATTTATATGGACTTTTACATACGTTTATATGGACTTTTACATACGTTTATATGGACTTTTATTTACTTTTATATGGACTTTTACATACGTTTATATGGACTTTTACATACGTTTATATGGACTTATTTACTTTTATATGGACTTTTATTTACTTTTATATGGACTTTTGCATACGTTCATATGGACTTTTACATACGTTTATATGGACTTTTGCATACGTTTATATGGACTTTTACATACGTTTATATGGACTTTTGCATACGTTTATATGGACTTTTGCATACATTTATATGGACTTTTACATACGTTTATATGGACTTTTATTTACTTTTATATGGACTTTTGCATACGTTTATATGGACTTTTGCATACGTTTATATGGACTTTTACATATGTTTATATGGACTTTTATTTACTTTTATATGGACTTTTACATACGTTTATATGGACTTTTGCATACGTTTATATGGACTTTTGCATACATTTATATGGACTTTTACATACATTTATATGGACTTTTACATGCGTTTATATGGACTTTTACATATGTTTATATGGACTTTTGCATACGTTTATATGGACTTTTACATACGTTTATATGGACTTTTATTTACTTTTATATGGACTTTTACATACGTTTATATGGACTTTTACATACGTTTATATGGACTTTTATTTACTTTTATATGGACTTATTTACGTTTATATGGACTTTTACATAAGTTTATATGGACTTTTGCATACGTTTATATGGACTTATTTACTTTTATATGGACTTTTACATGCGTTTATATGGACTTTTACATACGTTTATATGGACTTATTTACTTTTATATGGACTTTTATTTACTTTTATATGGACTTTTGCATACGTTTATATGGACTTTTGCATACATTTATATGGACTTTTACATACGTTTATATGGACTTTTATTTACTTTTATATGGACTTTTACATACGTTTATATGGACTTTTACATACGTTTATATGGACTTTTGCATACGTTTATATGGACTTTTACATACGTTTATATAGACTTTTACATACGTTTATATGGACTTTTACATACGTTTATATGGACTTATTTACTTTTATATGGACTTTTATTTCCTTTTATATGGACTTTTACATACGTTTATATGGACTTTTACATACGTTTATATGGACTTATTTACTTTTATATGGACTTTTATTTACTTTTATATGGACTTTTACATACGTTTATATGGACTTTTACATACGTTTATATGGACTTATTTACTTTTATATGGACTTTTATTTACTTTATTTACGTTTATATGGACTTTTACATACGTTTATATGGACTTTTACATGCGTTTATATGGACTTTTACATACGTTTATATGGACTTTTACATGCGTTTATATGGACTTTTACATACGTTTATATGGACTTTTATTTACTTTTATATGGACTTTTATTTACTTTTATATGGACTTTTATTTATTTTTATATGGACTTTTATTTACTTTATTTACGTTTATATGGACTTATTTACTTTTATATGGACTTTTACATACGTTTATATGGACTTTTACATACGTTTATATGGACTTTTATTTACTTTTATATGGACTTTTACATACGTTTATATGGACTTTTATTTACTTTATTTACGTTTATATGGACTTTTACATACGTTTATATGGACTTTTACATACGTTTATATGGACTTATTTACTTTTATATGGACTTTTATTTACTTTATTTACATTTATATGGACTTTTACATACGTTTATATGGACTTTTACATACGTTTATATGGACTTTTACATACGTTTATATGGACTTTTACATACGTTTATATGGACTTTTACATACGTTTATATGGACTTATTTACTTTTATATGGACTTATTTACGTTTATATGGACTTTTACATACGTTTATATGGACTTATTTACTTTTATATGGACTTTTATTTACTTTTATATGGACTTTTACATACGTTTATATGGACTTTTACATACGTTTATATGGACTTTTACATACGTTTATATGGACTTTTATTTACTTTTATATGGACTTATTTACGTTTATATGGACTTTTACATACGTTTATATGGACTTATTTACTTTTATATGGACTTTTATTTACTTTTATATGGACTTTTACATACGTTTATATGGACTTTTACATACGTTTATATGGACTTTTACATACGTTTATATGGACTTTTATTTACTTTTATATGGACTTTTACATACGTTTATATGGACTTTTACATACGTTTATATGGACTTTTATTTACTTTTATATGGACTTTTACATACGTTTATATGGACTTTTACATACGTTTATATTGACTTTTATTTACTTTTATATGGACTTATTTACGTTTATATGGACTTTTACATACGTTTATATGGACTTATTTACTTTTATATGGACTTTTATTTACTTTTATATGGACTTTTACATACGTTTATATGGACTTTTACATACGTTTATATGGACTTTTACATACGTTTATATGGACTTTTACATACGTTTATATGGACTTTTACATATGTTTATATGGACTTTTACATACGTTTATATGGACTTTTACATACGTTTAGTGCTGCCGCGATTATTCGACGTTGTCGACGTAATCGATTATGAAAATGAGTCGACTACAATTTTTTTGGTCGAATATTCGCCTTTATTTATTTTTGGTCTCAAACGGCTCGTCCAGAGACCTTTTGCTTGCCTGAGATCAGGTATTTCCCCTCCACACCACTAGTCGTACTACACTCGAGGCCGACACCGGTGCGGCAGGCAGCGGCTACACCCGAGGCGGACACCGGCGCAGCTAACAGCGGCTACACCCGAGGCGGACACCGGCGCAGCTAACAGCGGCTACACCCGAGGCGGACACCGGCGCGGCTAACAGCGGCTACACCCGAAGCGGACACCGGTGCCGCGGGCAGCAACTGCGCCCGAGGCCGACACTGGTGCTGCTGACAGCGGCTACATCCGGGGTTGACGCCGAGGTGGCTAACCTCGGCTTCACCAAAGGCTAACAGCAGTGGTAAATAATGGCACCGCCAAAGAAAACAAACTTGAGGAAGTATTTGCCGTGCGCACTCTGCTGGCTGGTCTCTCTCTTTCTCGACCACGACCACGATGCATGAGGTATTGAGCATACCGTTGCATATGCTGCTCGTGCAAACTCGTTAAATTGTGTGTGCATATCGTTGTTCAACATTGTTGAATGAGCACAACAGACATAACAGCAATAACCTTTGCAACTCGCACGCACAGCACACACAAGGTAAAATCTAACACACACACTTGTGTGTGTTAGAACCGCTTTTTTTTTTTATTAGTCGTTTAGATTAGTCGACTAATCGAAAAATTAGTCGAGAGATTAATCGTTAGAAAATTAGTCGTTAGTGGCAGCACTACATACGTTTATATGGACTTTTATTTACTTTTATATGGACTTATTTACGTTTATATGGACTTTTACATAAGTTTATATGGACTTTTATTTACTTTTATATGGACTTTTACATACGTTTATATAGACTTTTATTTACTTTTATATGGACTTTTACATACATTTATATGGACTTTTATTTACTTTTATATGGACTATTTACTTTTATATGGACTTTTACATACGTTTATATGGACTTTTACATACGTTTATATGGACTTTTATTTACTTTTATATGGACTTATTTACGTTTATATGGACTTTTACATAAGTTTATATGGACTTTTATTTACTTTTATATGGACTTATTTACGTTTATATGGACTTTTACATAAGTTTATATGGACTTTTATTTACTTTTATATGGACTTATTTACGTTTATATGGACTTTTACATAAGTTTATATGGACTTTTATTTACTTTTATATGGACTTATTTACGTTTATATGGACTTTTACATACGTTTATATGGACTTTTATTTACTTTTATATGGACTTATTTACGTTTATATGGACTTTTACATAAGTTTATATGGACTTTTATTTACTTTTATATGGACTTTTACATACGTTTATATGGACTTTTACATAAGTTTATATGGACTTTTATTTACTTTTATATGGACTTATTTACGTTTATATGGACTTTTGCATACATTCATATGGACTTTTACATACGTTTATATGGACTTTTATTTACTTTTATATGGACTTTTACATACGTTTATATGGACTTTTACATACGTTTATATGGACTTATTTACTTTTATATGGACTTTTGCATACGTTTATATGGACTTTTGCATACGTTTATATGGACTTTTACATACGTTTATATGGACTTTTACATACGTTTATATGGACTTTTACATACGTTTATATGGACTTTTATTTACTTTTATATGGACTTATTTACGTTTATATGGACTTTTACATACGTTTATATGGACTTATTTACTTTTATATGGACTTTTACATACGTTTATATGGACTTTTACATACGTTTATATGGACTTTTATTTACTTTTATATGGACTTATTTACGTTTATATGGACTTTTACATACGTTTATATGGACTTTTACATACGTTTATATGGACTTTTATTTACTTTTATATGGACTTATTTACTTTTATATGGACTTTTACATACATTTATATGGACTTTTACATAAGTTTATATGGACTTTTATTTACTTTTATATGGACTTATTTACTTTTATATGGACTTTTACATACATTTATATGGACTTTTACATACGTTTATATGGAGTTTTACATACGTTTATATGGACTTTTGCATACGTTTATATGGACTTTTATTTACTTTTATATGGACTTTTACATACGTTTATATGGACTTTTACATACGTTTATATGGACTTTTACATACATTTATATGGACTTTTACATACGTTTATATGGACTTTTGCATACGTTTATATGGACTTTTACATACATTTATATGGACTTTTATTTACTTTTATATGGACTATTTACTTTTATATGGACTTTTACATACGTTTATATGGACTTTTATTTACTTTTATATGGACTTTTACATACATTTATATGGACTTTTATTTACTTTTATATGGACTATTTACTTTTATATGGACTTTTACATACGTTTATATGGACTTTTATTTACTTTTATATGGACTTTTACATACGTTTATATGGACTTTTACATACGTTTATATGGACTTTTATTTACTTTTATATGGACTTATTTACGTTTATATGGACTTTTACATAAGTTTATATGGACTTTTATTTACTTTTATATGGACTTATTTACGTTTATATGGACTTTTACATAAGTTTATATGGACTTTTATTTACTTTTATATGGACTTATTTACGTTTATATGGACTTTTATATACGTTTATATGGACTTTTACATACATTTATATGGACTTTTACATACGTTTATATGGAGTTTTACATACGTTTATATGGACTTTTGCATACGTTTATATGGACTTTTACATACGTTTATATGGACTTTTGCATACATTCATATGGACTTTTACATACGTTTATATGGACTTTTATTTACTTTTATATGGACTTTTACATACGTTTATATGGACTTTTACATACGTTTATATGGACTTTTACATACATTTATATGGACTTTTACATACGTTTATATGGACTTTTGCATACGTTTATATGGACTTTTACATACATTCATATGGACTTTTACATACGTTTATATGGACTTTTACATACATTTATATGGACTTTTACATACGTTTATATGGACTTTTGCATACGTTTATATGGACTTTTGCATACGTTTATATGGACTTTTACATACGTTTATATGGACTTTTGCATACATTCATATGGACTTTTACATACGTTTATATGGACTTTTATTTACTTTTATATGGACTTTTACATACGTTTATATGGACTTTTACATACGTTTATATGGACTTATTTACTTTTATATGGACTTTTGCATACGTTTATATGGACTTTTGCATACGTTTATATGGACTTTTGCATACATTTATATGGACTTTTATTTATATTTATATGGACTTTTACATACGTTTATATGGACTTTTACATACGTTTATATGGACTTTTGCATACGTTTATATGGACTTTTGCATACGTTTATATGGACTTTTATTTACTTTTATATGGACTTTTACATACGTTTATATGGACTTTTACATACGTTTATATGGACTTTTACATACGTTTATATGGACTTTTACATACGTTTATATGGACTTTTATTTACTTTTATATGGACTTATTTACTTTTATATGGACTTTTACATACGTTTATATGGACTTATTTACTTTTATATGGACTTTTATTTACTTTTATATGGACTTTTACATACGTTTATATGGACTTTTACATACGTTTATATGGACTTTTACATACGTTTATATGGACTTTTATTTACTTTTATATGGACTTTTACATACGTTTATATGGACTTTTACATACGTTTATATGGACTTTTATTTACTTTTATATGGACTTATTTACGTTTATATGGACTTTTACATACGTTTATATGGACTTTTATTTACTTTTATATGGACTTTTACATACGTTTATATGGACTTTTACATACATTTATATGGACTTTTACATACGTTTATATGGACTTTTACATACGTTTATATGGACTTTTACATACGTTTATATGGACTTTTGCATACGTTTATATGGACTTTTACATACGTTTATATGGACTTTTACATACATTTATATGGACTTTTACATACGTTTATATGGACTTTTGCATACGTTTATATGGACTTTTACATACGTTTATATGGACTTTTGCATACGTTTATATGGACTTTTGCATACGTTTATATGGACTTTTGCATACGTTTATATGGACTTTTACATACGTTTATATGGACTTTTACATACGTTTATATGGACTTTTACATACATTTATATGGACTTTTACATACGTTTATATGGACTTTTACATACGTTTATATGGACTTTTATTTACTTTTATATGGACTTTTACATACGTTTATATGGACTTATTTACTTTTATATGGACTTTTATTTACTTTTATATGGACTTTTGCATACGTTCATATGGACTTTTACATACGTTTATATGGACTTTTGCATACGTTTATATGGACTTTTACATACGTTTATATGGACTTTTGCATACGTTTATATGGACTTTTGCATACATTTATATGGACTTTTACATACGTTTATATGGACTTTTATTTACTTTTATATGGACTTTTGCATACGTTTATATGGACTTTTGCATACGTTTATATGGACTTTTACATATGTTTATATGGACTTTTATTTACTTTTATATGGACTTTTACATACGTTTATATGGACTTTTGCATACATTTATATGGACTTTTACATACATTTATATGGACTTTTACATGCGTTTATATGGACTTTTACATACGTTTATATGGACTTTTGCATACGTTTATATGGACTTATTTACTTTTATATGGACTTTTATTTACTTTTATATGGACTTTTGCATACGTTCATATGGACTTTTACATACGTTTATATGGACTTTTGCATACGTTTATATGGACTTTTACATACGTTTATATGGACTTTTACATACGTTTATATGGACTTTTATTTACTTTTATATGGACTTATTTACGTTTATATGGACTTTTACATAAGTTTATATGGACTTTTATTTACTTTTATATGGACTTTTACATACGTTTATATGGACTTTTACATACGTTTATATGGACTTTTACATACGTTTATATGGACTTTTACATACGTTTATATGGACTTTTGCATACGTTTATATGGACTTTTACATACATTTATATGGACTTTTACATACGTTTATATGGACTTTTACATACGTTTATATGGACTTTTACATACGTTTATATGGACTTTTACATACGTTTATATGGACTTTTACATACGTTTATATGGACTTTTGCATACGTTTATATGGACTTTTGCATGTTTATATGGACTTTTACATACGTTTATATGGACTTTTACATACGTTTATATGGACTTTTACATACATTTATATGGACTTTTACATACGTTTATATGGACTTTTACATACGTTTATATGGACTTTTACATACATTTATATGGACTTTTACATACGTTTATATGGACTTTTACATACGTTTATATGGACTTTTACATACGTTTATATGGACTTTTACATACGTTTATATGGACTTTTGCATACGTTTATATGGACTTTTACATACGTTTATATGGACTTATTTACTTTTATATGGACTTTTATTTACTTTTATATGGACTTTTGCATACGTTTATATGGACTTTTACATACGTTTATATGGACTTTTGCATACGTTTATATGGACTTTTGCATACATTTATATGGACTTTTACATACGTTTATATGGACTTTTGCATACGTTTATATGGACTTTTGCATACATTTATATGGACTTTTACATACGTTTATATGGACTTTTATTTACTTTTATATGGACTTTTGCATACGTTTATATGGACTTTTGCATACGTTTATATGGACTTTTACATACGTTTATATGGACTTTTATTTACTTTTATATGGACTTTTGCATACGTTTATATGGACTTTTACATACGTTTATATGGACTTTTGCATACGTTTATATGGACTTTTGCATACATTTATATGGACTTTTACATACGTTTATATGGACTTTTATTTACTTTTATATGGACTTTTGCATACGTTTATATGGACTTTTGCATACGTTTATATGGACTTTTACATATGTTTATATGGACTTTTATTTACTTTTATATGGACTTTTACATACGTTTATATGGACTTTTACATACGTTTATATGGACTTTTATTTACTTTTATATGGACTTTTACATACGTTTATATGGACTTTTGCATACGTTTATATGGACTTTTGCATACGTTTATATGGACTTTTATACTTGTACAGTATAAAGAACACTTTTACACTTTGATAAACTTTTATATAAACACAAACCTGCAGGTATCGGTATCATTATCGGCCGATTATCGCCCATTGATGTCGGTAACTGCTGATGCCTAAAGTGAAATTTGATACCAATATTCTGAGATTGAACCGATTCATGAGTCAGAACTGGAACTGAAGAACGTGAAAGGTTTGATACAGAAACGTGTGAAGAAACAGTTTATTTCCCACAAAAAACAACTGAGGTCATTTAACCTGTCTAACCCGTTTAACCTGTCTAACCCGTTTAACCTGTCTAACCCGTTTAACCTGTCTAACCCGTTTAACCTGTCTAACCTGTTTAACCCGTTTAACCTCTTTAACCCGTTTAACCTGTTTAACTTGTTTAGCCTGTCTAACCCGTTTAACCTGTTTAACTTGTTTAGCCTGTCTAACTCGTTTAACCTGTTTAACCTGTTTAACCCATTTAACCTGTCTAACCTGTTTAACCTCTTTAACCCGTTTAACCCGTTTAACTTGTTTAACCCGTCTAACCCGTTTAACCCGTTTAACCTGTTTAACCCTTTAACCTGTTTAACCCGTTTAACTCGTTTAACCTGTTTAACCCGTTTAACCTGTCTACCTGTTTAACCCGTTTAACCTGTTTAACCCGTTTAACTCGTTTAACCTGTTTAACCCGTTTAACCTGTCTACCTGTTTAACCCGTTTAACCTGTTTAACCCGTTTAACCTGTCTACCTGTTTAACCCGTTTAACCTGTTTAACCTGTTTAACCTGTTTAACCCGTCTAACCCGTTTCACCCGTTTAACCTGTCTAACCCGTTTAACCCGTTTAACCTCCCGCCTCATTCTGTGAGCAGCAGTGACACAAACATGTCACAGCTCATTAAAGAAAACCTCAGACCCACAGGTTTGTGTGACGCATCATTTTAAAGCTCAGAGCTTCTAGTTTCTGTAGATCTGCAGATGAAGACTGTGAGTGCAGCTCACTTACAGCACACACACATTCAGACTGTGAGTGCAGCTCACCTACAGCACACACACATTCAGACTGTGAGTGCAGCTCACTTACAGCACACACACATTCAGACTGTGAGTGCAGCTCACTTACAGCACACACACATTCAAACAGGTCTAACAACTGAATTTTTTTGCCTCGGAAAAAAAATACTAAATAATAAAGGCTGTGACTTGGTCAAACTTCCTCCTGGGCCTGTGTGGCTCACTACACTCACTGCTGAAGCTGTGTCAGACTCTGGGCCTCAGGGTTTGGAGCTGTGACCCTTTGTGTAAAAATATGGACCAGATGTTCAAACTGTGAGAAGATGTAATGTGGAATAAATAAATCTTCTTCTGAGCTTTAGGCAGGTTTTCTTCAGATAAAAAACTAAAACAAGCCAAAAATGTTTCCCAAGATGTGGTGGGGGACCTTAGACACGTTATTTGTTCTGTTTCAGGTCACGATGGTGGGGGACCTCAAACACGGCCGCACCGTTCACTCTCTGGCCAAACTCCTCACTCAGTACCGCATCTCGCTGAGATACGTGGCCCCCAGGAACCTGCACATGCCTGAGGAGATCTGCAGCTTCGTGGCCTCCAAAGGGATCAAACAGGTCAGAGCCCCTTTAACGTCCTTATGCAGGTACGAGGCTCCGCCCACAGCCCGCAGGCGGCAGGTACGAGGCTCCGCCCACAGCCCGCGGGCGGCAGGTACGAGGCTCCGCCCACAGCCCGCGGGCAGCTCAGTGTTTCTTTAGTTTTGTGATATAAAAACAGAAAAACTGTCGCTTTAACGAGTCACCGTATGCTAATGAGCTCGTTAATATGTGGGATCCAGGTTTGATCATATAATACCTGTGTGTCTGTGTGTGTTTTCTTGTGTTTTTATTGTATTTTCTTGTGTTTTTATTGTATTTTCTTGTGTTTTTATTGTATTTTCTTGTGTTTTTATTGTATTTTCTTGTGTTTTTTATGTCTTCTTGGAGCAGGAGGAGTTTGCGTCTCTGGAGGAGGCGTTGCCCGACACAGATGTTCTGTACATGACCCGGATCCAGAAAGAACGATTCTCGTCCGAGGAAGAGTACAAAGCGGTGAGACACTCAGGGACTCTGTGTTTTTAACCTGTTTCCACCCGCCTCATTCTGTGAGCAGCAGTGACACAAACAGGTCACAGCTCATTAAAGAAAACCTCAGACCCACAGGTTTGTGTGACGCATCATTTTAAAGCTCAGAGCTTCTAGTTTCTGTAGATCTGCAGATGAAGACTGTGAGTGAAGCTCACTTACAGCACACACACATTCAGACTGTGAGTGCAGCTCACTTACAGCACACACACATTCAGACTGTGAGTGCAGCTCACCTACAGCACACACACATTCAGACTGTGAGTGCAGCTCACTTACAGCACACACACATTCAGACTGTGAGTGCAGCTCACTTACAGCACACACACATTCAGACTGTGAGTGCAGCTCACCTACAGCACACACACATTCAGACTGTGAGTGCAGCTCACTTACAGCACACACACATTCAGACTGTGAGTGCAGCTCACTTACAGCACACACACATTCAGACTGTGAGTGCAGCTCACTTACAGCACACACACATTCAGACTGTGAGTGCAGCTCACTTACAGCACACACACATTCAGACTGTGAGTGCAGCTCACTTACAGCACACACACATTCAAACAGGTCCAACAACTGAATTTTTTTTAGGCAGGTTTTCTTCAGATAAAAAACTAAAACAGGCCTAAAATGTGTCTCCAGAGCCTCTGGAGCCTCCTCCAGTGTCTGTGGTCAGAGGAGGTCAGAGCCTCTGGAGCCTCCTCCGGTGTCTGTGGTCAGAGGAGGTCAGAGCCTCCGGAGCCTCCTCCGGTGTCTGTGGTCAGAGGAGGTCAGAGCCTCTGGAGCCTCCTCCGGTGTCTGTGGTCAGAGGAGGTCAGAGCCTCTGGAGCCTCCTCCGGTGTCTGTGGTCAGAGGAGGTCAGAGCCTCCGGAGCCTCCTCCGGTGTCTGTGGTCAGAGGAGGTCAGAGCCTCTGGAGCCTCCTCCGGTGTCTGTGGTCAGAGGAGGTCAGAGCCTCTGCAAACAGCTTTACTGAGCTGCTCTGTCACTATCTCACCTCTGCCCCACGTGGGGCCACCGCCCTAAAGGCTCCTGATTGGCTGTTCAGATCTGTCAATCATTTCCTGAAAGAACCAATGACTGAAGAGCTTTTGCCGTGCAGCGCTCGCTCGGACATGTGTAATACGCCGCTAACTGGACGCCTCCTTTTGTTCTGTGAGCTGTGCCCACTGCACCACAGCCCGGATCATCTCAGGGAGGGTCTCATTTTGTAGCTTAGAGTCTGAGGAAAACAAACAGACCCACAGCGCTAACAGGAGTGGACGCTACGCTAGGCTAAAGGATGATGAGCGACAGACATGTTTTCATGCGTCGTTCATCCATTCAGACAAACACGGACTTTCTGGATTATTTCCCCACATGGAATTATTTTATGAAAAAAACTCCTGGATGTTCTTTTTCTGTGACTGTTCTGGACTAACTGAGCTCAGCTGTTCCTGGACTGAAACAGTTTTGGACAGAAGCGGCTCAAAGGTCAGAAATGTGCATTGTCAGTTTGATTATTTTGGGGAATTATAAGTTATGGCTCTTTGGGCTGTGCGGCATAAAATGAATGATCAGAATCAGAATCAGAATCAGAATGTGTTTTATTGCCATATGAGTGAACAGGTTCGCAACATTAGGAAATTGCTGCGGTACTTGGAGCAGGATGTAGACAAACACTGACATGCAACAAATAATAGAATAAAATAAAGCTATAGTATAATATAACAAGATTTACAAATTTACAGGAGTATAATAATATAGAGTATGAGAGTATCAGTGATCAGTGCAAAACAGCCAGGTGCAGGCAGGTGCGAGAACACAGGGTCATGTGACAGAAGCAGAGTGGGGGGTGGGACCAGTCCGAGTGTTATTATTTATGAGTCCAACAGCAGAGGGGAAGAAACTGTTTTTGTGGCGAGAGGTTCTGGTCCGAATGGACCGTAGCCTCCTGCCTGAGGGGAGTAGGTCAAAAAGTCCATGTCCAGGGTGAGAAGGATCAGCTGCAATTCGACCTGCACGTGTCCGAGTCCTGGAGGTGAACAGGTCCTGAAGAGATGGAAGGCTGCAACCAATCACCTTCTCAGCAGAGCGCACAACACGTTGCAGCCTCTGTTTGTCCCTGGTGGAGGCTCCAGCACCACACGGTGATGGAGGAGGTGAGGATGGACTCGATGATGGCCGTGTAGAACTGCACCATTGTCCGTGCTGCAGGTTGAATTTCTTCAGCTGCCTCAGGAAGTACATCCTCTGCTGGGCCTTCTTTATGATGGAGGTGATGGTGGGCTCCCATTTGAGGTCCTGGGTGATGGTGATCCCCAGGAAGCGGAATGAGTCCAGAGTGGTGATGGGGGTGTCGGTCAGGATGATGGAGGGGAGTGGGGCTCTGTGCTTCCTAAAGTCCACAATCATCTCCACTGTCTTCTGGGCATTAAGCACCAGGTTGTTCTGGCAGCACCAGGACACCAGACGATCAACCTCCATCCTGTAGGCGACTCATCCCCGTCCGAGATGAGCCCGATGACCGTGGTGTCATCTGCAAACTTGATGAGCTTGACAGACTGATGGGAGGAGGTGCAGCAGTTGGTGTACAGGGAGAAGAGCAGAGGAGAAAGAACACAGCCTTGGGGAGAACCGGTGCTGATGGTCCGGGAGTCAGAGACATTCTTCCCCAGCATCACGTGCTGCTTCCTGTCCGTCAGGAAGTCAGTGATCCACCTGCAGAGAGGATCAGGCACGTTCATCTGGGACAGCTTGCCTTGGAGGAGGTCTGGGCGGATGGTGTTGAAGGCAGAGCTGAAGTCCACAAACAGGATCCTGGCGTAGGTTCCCGGGGAGTCCAGATGCCGCAGGGTGAAGTGTAGAGCCATGTTGATGGCGTCGTCTACAGACCTGTTGGCTCTGTAGGCAAACTGCAGGGGGTCCAGGAGGGGGGCCGTGAGGGTCTTGAGGTGGGGTAGAACCAGGCGCTCCAATGACTTCATGACCACAGATGTCAGAGCCACAGGTCTGTAGTCATTGAGTCCGGTGGTCCTTGGCTTCTTGGGGACAGGAACAATGGTGGAAGTTTTGAAGCAGACAGGCACATGACACGCCTGCAGTGAAGAGCTGAAGATGCCCGTAAACACTGGGGCAGCTCGTTAGCACAGTGTCTCAGGGTGGCAGCAGAGACGCCATCTGGGCCCGACGCCTTCCGGGCATTCATCCTCTTGAACTGCTTCTTCACATCTGCCTCATGAATGTGAAAGGGTGGAGATGGCTCTGGTGAGGGGGAAACAGTGGGGGGATGAGTGTCCGGGTTGTCTCTATTGTCTCTATTGTTGGGACAGTTGGAGGTGTGAGAGCTGCTTGATGACTCATCAAAACGACAGTAGAAGTCGTTAAGACTGTTGGCTAGGGACAGGTCATCCGTGGAGTGTGGAGTTTTAGGTTTGTAGTTGGTGATTTTCCTAAAACTCCTCCACACAGAAGCCGAGTCGTCCTCTGAAATCTGCTGCTGCATATTCTCAGAGAACTGGAGTCTAGCAGTGCCCACTTCCCTGCTAAACCGGTACTTGGCGTCCTTGTAGAGGTCTTTATCCCCACTTCTGAAAGCCTCCCTTTTTACTAGCCACAGCTGTTTGAGTTTGGGAGTAAACCAGGGTTTGTCATTGTTATAACTCACCCTGGTGCGTGATGGCACAATGCTGTCCTCGCAGAAGTGGACATACGAGGTGATCTGGTTGTTTTCCTGAGGAATGAAGCTTTAAACGATGTGCAGCAGCTCAACAGAGGAAATAATGAAGCTGAAGATGAGACTGGACTCTAATGTTGTGGAATCGCCCACAGGCCGGAAGAGGTTAAGAAAGCTCCAGACATTTGCTCCTCACATGTTTCTCACCTGCCCTCACCTGTCTCACCTGCCCTCACCTGTCTCACCTGCCCTCACCTGCCCTCACCTGTCTCACCTGCCCTCACCTGTCTCACCTGCCCTCACCTGTCTCACCTGCCCTCACCTGTCTCACCTGTCCTCACCTGTCTCACCTGTCTCACCTGTCTCTCTGTCTCTTGTTTCCTCAGAGCTTCGGTCAGTTCATCCTCACTCCTCACATCATGACCGGAGCCAAGAAGAAGATGGTGGTGATGCACCCGCTGCCCCGAGTCAACGAGATCAGGTCAGTCCCGGTTTAGTCCCGGTTTAGTCCCGGTTTAGTCCCGGTTTAGTCCCGGTTTAGTCCCGGTTTAGTCTCGGTTTAGTCTCGGTTTAGTCCCGGTTTAGTCCCGGTTTAGTCCCGGTTTAGTCCCGGTTTAGTCCCGGTTTAGTCCCGGTTTAGTCCCGGTTTAGTCCCGGTTTAGTCCCGGTTTAGTCTCGGTTTAGTCCCGGTTTAGTCCCGGTTTAGTCTCGGTTTAGTCTCGGTTTAGTCCCGGTTTAGTCCCGGTTTAGTCCCGGTTTAGTCTCGGTTTAGTCGGTTTAGTCCCGGTTTAGTCCCGGTTTAGTCGGTTTAGTCTAGGTTTAGTCTCGGTTTAGTCCCGGTTTAGTCCCGGTTTAGGCCCGTTTTTTTCACGGTTTAGTCTCTGTTTAGTCCCGGTTTAGTCCCGGTTTAGTCCCGGTTTAGTCCCGGTTTAGTCTCGGTTTAGTCCCGGTTTAGTCCCGGTTTAGTCTCGGTTTAGTCTCGGTTTAGTCCCAGTTTAGTCCCGGTTTAGTCCTGGTTTAGTGCCGGTTTAGTGCCGGTTTAGTCTCGGTTTAGTCTCGGTTTAGTCTCGGTTTAGTCCCGGTTTAGTCCCGGTTTAGTCTCCGTTTAGTCTCGGTTTAGTCTCGGTTTAGTCTCCGTTTAGTCTCCGTTTAGTCTCCGTTTAGTCTCGGTTTAGTCCCGGTTTAGTGCCGGTTTAGTGCCGGTTTAGTGCCGGTTTAGTCTCGGTTTAGTCCCGGTTTAGTCCCGGTTTAGTCCCGGTTTAGTCCCGGTTTAGTCCCGGTTTAGTCCCGGTTTAGTGCCGGTTTAGTGCCGGTTTAGTCTCGGTTTAGTCTCGGTTTAGTCACGGTTTAGTCTCGGTTTAGTCCCGGTTTAGTGCCGGTTTAGTCCCGGTTTAGTCCCGGTTTAGTCCTGGTTTAGTCCCGGTTTAGTCCTGGTTTAGTGCCGGTTTAGTGCCGGTTTAGTCTCGGTTTAGTCTCGGTTTAGTCCCGGTTTAGTCCCGGTTTAGTCTCGGTTTAGTCTCGGTTTAGTCCCGGTTTAGTCCCGGTTTAGTCCCGGTTTAGTCTCGGTTTAGTCCCGGTTTAGTCCCGGTTTAGTCCCGGTTTAGTCCCGGTTTAGTCTCGGTTTAGTCACGGTTTAGTCCCGGTTTAGTCCCGGTTTAGTCCCGGTTTAATCTCGGTTTAGTCCCGCTTTAGTCTCGGTTTAGTCCCGCTTTAGTCTCGGTTTAGTCCCGGTTTAATCTCAGTTTAGTCCCGGTTTAGTCCCGCTTTAGTCTCGGTTTAGTCCCGGTTTAATCTCAGTTTAGTCCCGGTTTAGTCCCGCTTTAGTCTCGGTTTAGTCCCGGTTTAATCTCAGTTTAGTCCCGGTTTAGTCCCGCTTTAGTCTCGGTTTAGTCCCGGTTTAGTCTCGGTTTAGTCCCGGTTTAGTCCCGGTTTAGTCTCGGTTTAGTCTCGGTTTAGTCCCGGTTTAGTCCCGGTTTAGTCCCGGTTTAGTCTCGGTTTAGTCTCGGTTTAGTCCCGGTTTAGTCCCGGTTTAGTCCCGGTTTAGTCTCGGTTTAGTCTCGGTTTAGTCCCGGTTTAGTCCCGGTTTAGTCCCGGTTTAGTCCCGGTTTAGTCCCGGTTTAGTCTCGGTTTAGTCCTGGTTTTGTCGGTTTAGTCCTCGGTTTAATCTCGGTTTAGTCCCGGTTTAGTCTCGGTTTAGTCCCGGTTTAGTCCCGGTTTAGTCTCGGTTTAGTCCCGGTTTAGTCCCGGTTTAGTCCCGGTTTAGTCCCGGTTTAGTCTCGGTTTAGTCCCGGTTTAGTCTCGGTTTAGTCCCGGTTTAGTCTCGGTTTAGTCCCGGTTTAGTCTCGGTTTAGTCCCGGTTTAGTCCCGGTTTAGTCTCGGTTTAGTCCCGGTTTAGTCCCGGTTTAGTCCCGGTTTAGTCTCGGTTTAGTCCCGGTTTAGTCTCGGTTTAGTCTCGGTTTAGTCCCGGTTTAGTCCCGGTTTAGTCCCGGTTTAGTCCCGGTTTAGTCTCGGTTTAGTCCCGGTTTAGTCCCGGTTTAGTCCCGGTTTAGTCTCTGTTTAGTCCCGGTTTAGTCCCGGTTTAGTCCCGGTTTAGTCCCGGTTTAGTCTCGGTTTAGTCCCGGTTTAGTCTCGGTTTAGTCCCGGTTTAGTCCCGGTTTAGTCTCGGTTTAGTCCCGGTTTAGTCCCGGTTTAGTCCCGGTTTAGTCTCGGTTTAGTCCCGGTTTAGTCCCGGTTTAGTCCCGGTTTAGTCCCGGTTTAGTCCCGGTTTAGTCCCGGTTTAGTCCCGGTTTAGTCCCGGTTTAGTCCCGGTTTAGTCTCGGTTTAGTCCCGGTTTAGTCCCGGTTTAGTCCCGGTTTAGTCCCGGTTTAGTCTCGGTTTAGTCTCGGTTTAGTCCCGGTTTAGTCTCGGTTTAGTCCCGGTTTAGTCCCGGTTTAGTCCCGGTTTAGTGCCGGTTTAGTCCCGGTTTAGTCTCGGTTTAGTCTCGGTTTAGTCCCGGTTTAGTCCCGGTTTAGTCCCGGTTTAGTCCCGGTTTAGTCTCGGTTTAGTCTCGGTTTAGTCCCGGTTTAGTCCCGGTTTAGTCCCGGTTTAGTCTCTGTTTAGTCCCGGTTTAGTCCCGGTTTAGTCCCGGTTTAGTCTCGGTTTAGTCTCGGTTTAGTCCCGGTTTAGTCCCGGTTTAGTCCCGGTTTAGTCCCGGTTTAGTCCCGGTTTAGTCCCGGTTTAGTCCCGGTTTAGTCTCGGTTTAGTCCCGGTTTAGTCGGTTTAGTCCCGGTTTAGTCGGTTTAGTCCCGGTTTAGTCACTGTTTAGTCCCGGTTTAGTCCCGGTTTAGTCCCTGTTTAGTCCCGGTTCAGTCCCGGTTTAGTCCCGGTTTAGTCCCGGTTTAGTCCCGGTTTAGTCTCGGTTTAGTCCCGGTTTAGTCTCGGTTTAGTCCCGGTTTAGTCGGTTTAGTCGGTTTAGTCCGGTTTAGTCTCGGTTTAGTCCGGTTTAGTCCCGGTTTAGTCCCGGTTTAGTCGCGGTTTAGTCTCTGATTAGTCCCGGTTTAGTCCGGTTTAGTCGGTTTAGTCTCGGTTTAGTCGGTTTAGTCGGTTTAGTCGGTTTAGTCGGTTTAGTCTCGGTTTAGTCGGTTTAGTCCCGGTTTAGTCCCGGTTTAGTCCCGGTTTAGTCCCGGTTTAGTCCCGGTTTAGTCTCGGTTTAGTCCCGGTTTAGTCACGGTTTAGTCGGTTTAGTCGGTTTAGTCGGTTTAGTCTCGGTTTAGTCGGTTTAGTCGGTTTAGTCGGTTTAGTCGGTTTAGTCCCGGTTTAGTCGGTTTAGTCTCGGTTTAGTCCGGTTTAGTCGGTTTAGTCCCGGTTTAGTCCCGGTTTAGTCCTGGTTTAGTCCTGGTTTAGTCCCGGTTTAGTCTCGGTTTAGTCGGTTTAGTCCCGGTTTAGTCTCGGTTTAGTCCCGGTTTAGTCTCGGTTTAGTCCCGGTTTAGTCCCGGTTTAGTCCCGGTTTAGTCCCGGTTTAGTCCCGGTTTAGTCCCGGTTTAGTCCCGGTTTAGTCTCGGTTTAGTCCCGGTTTAGTCCCGGTTTAGTCCCGGTTTAGTCCCGGTTTAGTCTCGGTTTAGTCCCGGTTTAGTCCCGGTTTAGTCTGAGTGTGATTTGTCGTTTGTGTTTCAGTGCTGAGGTCGACTCGGATCCTCGGGCGGCGTATTTCCGACAGGCAGAGAACGGGATGTACATCCGGATGGCTCTGCTCGCCACGGTGCTGGGACGATGAGCCGACACACACACACGATACACACACGACACACACGACACACACACGACACACACATGATACACACACACACGATACACACACGACACACACAAACACGACACACACACGACACACACATGATACACACACACACGATACACACACGACACACACAAACACGACACACACACGACACACACACACACGACACACACACACACATGATACACACACACACGATACACACACACATGATACACACACACACGATACACACACACGGGTTAAAACGACACACTCTACACATCCCTGTGTGTTTACTCTGAATTCTCTTTTTTTAATTTACTCTGTGGTTATTTAGAAACTGTCACTCGATCTGCACCTTCCCCTGCAAAGGCCCAAACTCTCCCCGTTTTGTCCCCGTTTTGTCCCCGTTTTGTCCCCGTTTTGTCCCCAGGATCATTTACTTTCTAACGCACCATCGCTGAAGTGAATCGTACGGTTCTAAGTCACAACACTCAGATTTGGTTTTGATTTTGGGTTGTGACGTTTCGCTGTGGTGCAGACGAATGGACCAAAGTTTTGTTTTCAGTGTCCAAATCCTCGTCGATAATGTAACGTGACCTCGAAATGCTTTTCGTTTTTCTGTCAAACTTTTCAATAAATAAGAGCAAAGGGAACGATCTTTGTGCTGTGGTCTTTAGGTTTAAACGCAGTGAGAGTTTAGGGGGAAACACGTCTGTGCTCAGAGCTGCCGGGAAATGGAAACGGATCTAGAGAAAGGACAACGTTTTTTTGTTTTTCTTGCAGATTTTCAGATACAAAAACACACAAAATTACATGAAAATAAAATAAATGTACAAAAAACACAATAGTGGATAAAAACATTCACATAAAAAAGGGGCAATTTCAAAGCTCTAATTTATAGGATTAAATTAAAATCATTTAAAGAAGATTAGCGAACAAAAAGTTTCAGGTCTGTGTGGTTTGGTTTAATCTTAAAACGACATTTGTGAATAAAATTATTACCTCAAATCAATAAATTGTTGATACCGAATTCTTTTCTTTTCTCATCTATTAATTCACCAAATTGTATTTTATTTTTTATGGTTAGAGCAGCGACTGAAGCCACAACTGAACATCAAAAAAATGTTCCAAATCCTCCTCCCCGTGTCACAAAACACATTCAGATTTTTTCTTTCAGGAATTCACTGGTTGGATTTAAATTTTATTCAAAATTTAAATTGTGTCTCCTTCACGTTAAGGGGGAAGTGGAAAGGAAAGATCGACTTAAACTTGATTGATCCACAAGGGACATTATTTGGACACAGAAGTTTACACATCACAATATAATATAACAAAGAGAAAACGTATAAATGATGATAACAGATTCTAAATAAGCAGCAAAGAAGAGCAAGTGTCAAATAAGACAAAATTATATAAATGTAAATGTACAAGTCAAAAATAAAATAAAGATGTAAGAAAGTAGAAAATCTCAGCTATAAACATGCAAATACTTAGTACTTCGTAGAGAATATTTGATTCTAATCATTTAATGAGTTTTTTTTTTTAATGTTTATAATCTCTTACGTGATTTGGGGACGCAGTATATTCAGTTCAATTAAATGTTATGTATATAGCCCAGAATCACGAGAGTTGCCCCAATGGGCTTCACAGTGAAAAACAAAATAAAGTATATTATTTTAATTAAAATAATTATTATGGACATGTTAATTTTGGAAAATAACCCAAGTATTTTTATTTTCCTCCGTGTTCCGCAGTAAAAGTTCGGTCGTGGAGATGCCGGGGATTGAACCCGGGGCCTCATACATGCAAAGCATGCGCTCTACCACTGAGCTACATCCCCACGACAGCCTCTGCCTCCGCCTGCGCTTATATTCCTCACGCTGTGCGCGGAATCAGTTTTATTTATATTTATACGTCTATAAACACGGGAGCACAAAGATGACGCTTTAATACTTGAGCCTGAGCAGTTTTCTGGTGATTTAATCGCGCTAAACTTTTGTTTGTGGAAGTTTCTTTGGCGCCGCCGCAGTTTGACGCTGAGAGGAGGCGTGAGTGCGCATGCGCAGGCGGATAGCGGGCCGGGCTGTGCGGCTCCGGAGTGAACGGGGCTTTTTCTGCGCATTTAACCTGAAATAAGCGCACAAATCTCAGGCCTCTATGATCCAGCCAAACCGCAGCGACTCCCACAAAATCCGGTTTACAACGGTAAGAGATTCTGCGCTTTAAAGCTGCTCTGGGCCGCTAGCTTTTTGTGAGAGCTGTCACGTATCCTTCCGCCGGACTCCGCTGAGAAATGCGCTGGTTTAACGTCAACTAGACCCTGTGAGTCAGTCCGTAAAGAGCGCGCACCCCCACAAAACATCTTTCAAATTCTACACTCTGTGATGGAAATTAGAGCATTTGTTTAAGCCGAATTCGCTAATATACCATTTCTAATTCAGGTCAATAAATCCACAAATGTTGCTTAAAATTATCTTGTCAATATTTGTGGACATGTGTAGAATTTGCTGAAATGTGACGCCATTTTTAAATCAGTGGGCGCACGTTTCCCCGTCTGCACCGTGAGCTCAGCGCGTGAACAAAGATGGAAAATGCACCATTACATCCTTCATTTCAAACTGTACTTTACGCACTGATTTTACTGTAATTACTAAGTAAAAGCCGCAATTTCCTTCAGAAATAATTCCAAATCAAACATATTTGACAGGTTATACGGGTTATTACTATGTAGTGCAAAGAATCCTGAATGAAAAGCAGCAGAATGTGGAGCTAAAAGTGCTTTGTGTTTTCACTGACTGGGTGAAGACACAAGTGACTGTCCCAGTGTCGGGATTAGCAGCGGATTAAACCAAGGACACAGAAGCAGGTTTGACCCGCTCCTTCTCAGAAAACCTCCTAAAAACAGCTCAGTACCGTGGACTTTAGACTTCTACTGCTGCCTGTTTCAGCCGGAGAACTCTGTAGGACTCCTGAACCTGCAGGACTCTGGAACCTGCAGGACTCCTGAACCTGCAGAACTTGGGAACCTGCAGGACTCCTGAACCTGCAGAACTTGGGAACCTGCAGGACTCCTGAACCTGCAGAACTCTGGAACCTGCAGGACTCCTGAACCTGCAGGACTTCTGAACCTGCAGAACTCTGGAACCTGCAGGACTCCTGAACCTGCAGAACTCGGGAACCTGCAGGACTCGGGAACCTGCAGAACTCTGAAACCTGCAGGACTCTGGAACCTGCAGAACTCTGGAACCTGCAGGACTCTGGAACCTGCAGAACTCTGGAACCTGCAGAACTCTGGAACCTGCAGGACTCTGGAACCTGCAGGACTCTGGAACCTGCAGGACTCCTGAACCTGCAGAACTCTGGAACCTGCAGAACTCCTGAACCTGCAGAACTCCTGAACCTGCAGAACTCTGGAACCTGCAGAACTCTGGAACCTGCAGAACTCTGGAACCTGCAGGACTCCTGAACCTGCAGAACTCTGGAACCTGCAGAACTCCTGAACCTGCAGGACTCTGGAACCTGCAGAACTCCTGAACCTGCAGAACTCTGGAACCTGCAGAACTCCTGAACCTGCAGGACTCTGGAACCTGCAGAACTCCTGAACCTGCAGGACTCCTGAACCTGCAGAACTCCTGAACCTGCAGAACTCTGGAACCTGCAGAACTCTGGAACCTGCAGGACTCTGGAACCTGCAGAACTCCTGAACCTGCAGAACTCTGGAACCTGCAGAACTCCTGAACCTGCAGAACTCCTGAACCTGCAGAACTCCTGAACCTGCAGAACTCCTGAACCTGCAGGACTCCTGAACCTGCAGAACTCCTGAACCTGCAGGACTCCTGAACCTGCAGGACTCGGAGTCCAGACCCCATCTCCTCAAACATCTCTCACTCACAGAAGACATATTTATTAGGCTCAAAGGGCTTTTATAACGAAATTATCCACGTTTGTAATTTAGCCACAAAAACCAAACTCCTCTGGACCAAAAGGAGAAATGCACCAAAGAGTTTATGATGAGGTCTTAATTTAAGAGTAAAACCAGGACCAGACCAGAGGGGAAATGGACTTCACTTGTTTTTGATCTTCAGCCCAGGATCATTCTGGTGTAGACTTGGTTTTAACCTGGTCTGGTCCTGGTCCTGGTCCTGGTCCTGGTCTGGTCCTGGTCTGGTCCTGGTCTGGTCCTGGTCTGGTCCTGGTCCTGGTCTAATCCTGGTCCTAGTCCTGGTCTGGTCCTGGTCCTGGTCCTGGTCTGGTCCTGGTCCTGGTCTAGTCCTGGTCCTGGTCTGGTCCTGGTCCTGGTCCTGGTCCTGGTCCTGGTCTGGTCTGGTCCTGGTCCTGGTCTAGTCCTGGTCCTGGTCCGGTCCTGGTCTTTTCCTGGTCTAGTCCTGGTCCTGGTCCTGGTCTAGTCTGGTCCTGGTCTGGTCCTGGTCTGGTCCTGGTCTGGTCCTGGTCCTGGTCTGGTCCTGGTCTAGTCCTAGTCCTGGTCTAGTCTTGGTCTAGTCCTGGTCTAGTCCTGGTCTAGTCCTGGTCCTGGTCCTGGTCTGGTCCTGGTCCTGGTCTGGTCTGAAGTGAGTGGAGCTTTAACCCTGCGTCAGAACAAAGCTCTGATTGTTCTTCTAAACGAGACTTTTGTGCGACTCCGGGATCCTGTGAGGACCAGAGCGACGAGGATCCTGTGAGGACCAGAGCGACGAGGATCCTGCGAGGACCAGAGCGACGAGGATCCTGCGAGGACCAGAGCGACGAGGATCCTGCGAGGACCAGAGCGACGAGGATCCTGCGAGGACCAGAGCGACGAGGATCCTGCGAGGACCAGAGCGACGAGGATCCTGCGAGGACCAGAGCGACGAGGATCCTGCGAGGACCAGAGCGCGGCGAGATCCCAAGTGAGACCAGAGCGGCGAGGATCCTGCGAGGACCAGAGCGGCGAGATCCTGCGAGACCAGAGCGGCGAGGATCCTGCGAGACCAGAGAGTCGAGGATCCTGCGAGGACCAGAGCGACGAGGATCCTGCGAGGACCAGAGCGACGAGGATCCTGCTAGGACCAGAGCGACGAGGATCCTGCGAGGACCAGAGCGACGAGGATCCTGCGAGGACCAGAGCGACGAGGATCCTGCGAGGACCAGAGCGACGAGGATCCTGCGAGGACCAGAGCGGCGAGGAGCCTGCGAGGACCAGAGCGACGAGGATCCTGCGAGGACCAGAGCGACGAGGATCCTGCGAGGACCAGAGCGACGAGGATCCTGCGAGGACCAGAGCGACGAGGATCCTGCGAGGACCAGAGCGACGAGGATCCTGCGAGGACCAGAGCGACGAGGATCCTGCGAGGACCAGAGCGACGAGGAGCTTTTATGGACTTCAACACAAAAGGACGAGAAGTGAAGCTGGAAACACGGGGACGGGAAATGCAGAGCAGAGGCCCAGTCACAGCCCTGATCTGTGGGGTTTGGGGAGGTGCAGGAGCTGTAGGAGCTGTAGGAGCTGCAGGAGCTGGAGGAGCTGGAGGAGCTGGAGGAGCTGGAGGAGCTGTAGGAGCTGGAGGAGCTGCAGGAGCTGGAGGAGCTGTAGGAGCTGGAGGAGCTGGAGGAGCTGTAGGAGCTGTAGGAGCTGTAGGAGCTGGAGGAGCTGCAGGAGCTGTAGGAGCTGTAGGAGCTGGAGGAGCTGTAGGAGCTGGAGGAGCTGGAGGAGCTGGAGGAGCTGGAGGAGCTGTAGGAGCTGTAGGAGCTGGAGGAGCTGCAGGAGCTGGAGGAGCTGGAGGAGCTGGAGGAGCTGCAGGAGCTGGAGGAGCTGCAGGAGCTGGAGGAGCTGCAGGAGCTGCAGGAGCTGGAGGAGCTGCAGGAGCTGGAGGAGCTGCAGGAGCTGGAGGAGCTGCAGGAGCTGGAGGAGCTGGAGGAGCTGCAGGAGCTGGAGGAGCTGCAGGAGCTGGAGGAGCTGGAGGAGCTGCAGGAGCTGTAGGAGCTGCAGGAGCTGGAGGAGCTGGAGGAGCTGGAGGAGCTGGAGGAGCTGCAGGAGCTGTCCACACGAACACGTCTGACCTGCTGAAGTCGCCTCAGACTCAACCTGCAAAAACTGTGTCAGGCGTTTGTGCTGCAGAAAGTTCAGTTTGTGTAGGTTTGAGTTTGAGGCGACTTCAGGCAGGTCCTCACAAACACGTTTGGATCAGAACCATAAATTGTTCTTTACCGTCTCCTCCGGGAAAGTCTGACTTCACCTCGGGAACTTTCTCCTCTTCAGCCTCGTCCCCTCTCAGCACAAACTTTTGGGCTCAACATCCACACGAAGCGTCAGTCAGGTTTTTGTCGTGTGGATGGAAATGTCCGAGCGGAACCACGTCTGAAGAGGAGAGAGCGGAGGGAGGAAGTCCTGAGGGAGGAAGTCCGGAGGGAGGAAGTCCTGAGGGAGGAAGTCCTGAGGGAGGAAGTCCTGAGGGAGGAAGTCCTGAGGGAGGAAGTCCTGAGGGAGCTCCAGAGGGAGGAAGTCCTGAGGGAGGAAGTCCTGAGGGAGGAAGTCCGGAGGGAGGAAGTCCGGAGGGAGGAAGTCCTGAGGGAGGAAGTCCGGAGGGAGGAAGTCCTGAGGGAGGAAGTCCTGAGGGAGGAAGTCCTGAGGGAGCTCCAGAGGGAGGAAGTCCTGAGGGAGGAAGTCCTGAGGGAGGAAGTCCTGAGGGAGGAAGTCCTGAGGGAGGAAGTCCGGAGGGAGGAAGTCCTGAGGAAGGAAGTCCTGAGGGAGGAAGTCCGGAGGGAGGAAGTCCGGAGGGAGGAAGTCCGGAGGGAGGAAGTCCTGAGGGAGGAAGTCCGGAGGGAGGAAGTCCTGAGGGAGGAAGTCCTGAGGGAGCTCCAGAGGGAGGAAGTCCTGAGGGAGGAAGTCCTGAGGGAGGAAGTCCTGAGGGAGGAAGTCCTGAGGGAGGAAGTCCTGAGGGAGGAAGTCCTGAGGGAGGAAGTCCTGAGGGAGGAAGTCCGGAGGGAGGAAGTCCGGAGGGAGGAAGTCCGGAGGGAGGAAGTCCGGAGGGAGGAAGTCCTGAGGGAGGAAGTCCTGAGGGAGCTCCAGAGGGAGGAAGTCCTGAGGGAGCTCCAGAGGGAGGAAGTCCTGAGGGAGGAAGTCCGGAGGGAGGAAGTCCTGAGGGAGCTCCAGAGGGAGGAAGTCCTGAGGGAGGAAGTCCTGAGGGAGGAAGTCCTGAGGGAGCTCCAGAGGGAGGAAGTCCTGAGGGAGGAAGTCCTGAGGGAGGAAGTCCTGAGGGAGGAAGTCCGGAGGGAGGAAGTCCTGAGGGAGGAAGTCCGGAGGGAGGAAGTCCTGAGGGAGGAAGTCCTGAGGGAGGAAGTCCTGAGGGAGCTCCAGAGGGAGGAAGTCCTGAGGGAGGAAGTCCTGAGGGAGGAAGTCCGGAGGGAGGAAGTCCGGAGGGAGGAAGTCCTGAGGGAGGAAGTCCTGAGGGAGGAAGTCCGGAGGGAGGAAGTCCTGAGGGAGCTCCAGAGGGAGGAAGTCCTGAGGGAGGAAGTCCTGAGGGAGGAAGTCCGGAGGGAGGAAGTCCGGAAGGCGGAAGTCCTGAGGGCGGATGTCCTGAGGGAGGAAGTCCTGAGGGAGGAAGTCCTGAGGGAGGAAGTCCTGAGGGAGGAAGTCCTGAGGGAGGAAGTCCTGAGGGAGGAAGTCCTGAGGGAGGAAGTCCGGAGGGAGGAAGTCCGGAGGGAGGAAGTCCTGAGGGAGGAAGTCCTGAGGGAGGAAGTCCGGAGGGAGGAAGTCCTGAGGGAGGAAGTCCTGAGGGAGGAAGTCCTGAGGGAGGAAGTCCTGAGGGAGGAAGTCCTGAGGGAGCTCCAGAGGGAGGAAGTCCTGAGGGAGGAAGTCCTGAGGGAGGAAGTCCTGAGGGAGCTCCAGAGGGAGGAAGTCCTGAGGGAGGAAGTCCTGAGGGAGGAAGTCCTGAGGGAGGAAGTCCGGAGGGAGGAAGTCCTGAGGGAGGAAGTCCTGCTGTGGTTTAGGGCCTGAGACAGATTTTATTAATGAAACTGATGATACTGTGTGTGTGTGTGTGTGTGTGTGTCTGTGTGTGTCTCTGTGTGTGTCTCTATGTGTGTGTGTGTCTCTGTGTGTGTGTGTGTCTCTGTGTGTGTGTGTGTCTCTGTGTGTGTGTGTGTCTCTGTGTGTGTGTGTGTGTGTGTCTGTGTGTGTCTCTGTGTGTGTGTGTGTTTGTGTGTCTCTGTGTGTGTGTGTCTCTATCTGTGTGTGTGTCTCTGTGTGTGTCTCTGTGTGTGTCTCTGTGTGTGTGTGTGTGTCTCTGTGTGTGTGTCTCTGTGTGTGTCTCTATGTGTGTGTGTGTCTCTGTGTGTGTGTGTGTGTTTGTGTGTCTCTGTGTGTGTGTGTCTCTATGTGTGTGTGTGTCTCTGTGTGTCTCTGTGTGTGTCTCTGTGTGTGTGTGTGTGTCTCTGTGTGTGTGTCTCTATGTGTGCGTGTGTCTCTGTGTGTGTGTGTGTCTCTGTGTGTGTGTGTGTCTCTGTGTGTGTCTCTGTGTGTGTGTGTCTCTATGTGTGTGTGTGTCTCTGTGTGTGTCTCTGTGTGTGTCTCTGTGTGTGTGTGTGTCTGTGTGTGTGTGTGTCTCTGTGTGTGTGTGTGTCTCTGTGTGTGTGTGTGTGTGTGTGTCTCTGTGTGTGTCTCTGTGTGTGTGTGTGTGTGTCTGTGTGTGTGTGTGTGTCTCTGTGTGTGTGTGTCTCTGTGTGTGTGTGTGTCTGTGTGTGTGTGTGTGTGTGTGTGTCTCTGTGTGTGTGTGTGTGTGTCTCTGTGTGTGTCTCTGTGTGTGTGTGTGTCTGTGTGTGTGTCTCTGTGTGTGTGTGTGTCTCTGTGTGTGTGTGTGTGTGTGTCTCTGTGTGTGTCTCTGTGTGTGTGTGTGTGTCTCTGTGTGTGTGTGTGTCTCTGTGTGTGTGTGTCTCTGTGTGTGTGTGTGTCTCTGTGTGTGTGTGTCTCTGTGTGTGTGTGTCTCTGTGTGTGTGTGTCTCTGTGTGTGTGTGTCTCTGTGTGTGTGTCTCTGTGTGTGTGTGTGTGTGTGTCTGTGTGTGTGTGTGTCTCTGTGTGTGTGTGTGTCTGTGTGTGTGTGTGTGTCTCTGTGTGTGTCTCTGTGTGTGTGTGTCTCTGTGTGTGTGTGTGTGTGTCTCTGTGTGTGTGTGTGTCTCTGTGTGTGTGTGTGTCTCTGTGTGTGTGTGTCTCTGTGTGTGTGTGTGTGTCTCTGTGTGTGTGTGTGTCTCTGTGTGTGTGTGTCTCTGTGTGTGTGTGTCTCTGTGTGTGTGTCTCTGTGTGTGTGTGTGTGTCTGTGTGTGTGTGTGTGTCTGTGTGTGTGTGTGTCTCTGTGTGTGTGTGTGTGTGTCTCTGTGTGTGTGTGTCTCTGTGTGTGTGTGTGTGTCTCTGTGTGTGTGTGTGTCTCTGTGTGTGTGTGTGTGTCTCTGTGTGTGTGTGTGTGTGTCTCTGTGTGTGTGTGTGTGTCTGTGTGTGTGTGTGTGTGTGTCTCTGTGTGTGTGTGTGTCTCTGTGTGTGTGTGTGTGTCTCTGTGTGTGTCTCTGTGTGTGTGTGTGTGTCTCTGTGTGTGTCTCTGTGTGTGTCTCTGTGTGTGTGTGTGTGTCTCTGTGTGTGTGTGTCTCTGTGTGTGTGTGTGTCTCTGTGTGTGTACAGAGTCATGTCGGATCCCGGCGCTCGTCCCCAGAGGAAGATGTCCACCGTTGGGGAAAGTGTTTATCGAGTCCTGGGGCTGGAGAAGGGAGCGACTGCAGAGGACGTGAAGAAGGCCTACAGGTCAGTGCTACAGGTCACTACAGGTCACTACAGGTCAGTGCTACAGGTCACTACAGGTCACTACAGGTCAGTGCTACAGGCCACTACAGGTCACTACAGGTCACTACAGGTCAGTGCTACAGGTCACTACAGGTCACTACAGGTCAGTGCTACAGGTCAGTGCTACAGGTCACTACAGGTCAGTGCTACAGGTCAGTGCTACAGGTCACTACAGGTCACTACAGGTCACTACAGGTCACTACAGGTCAGTGCTACAGGTCACTACAGGTCACTACAGGTCACTACAGGTCAGTGCTACAGGTCACTACAGGTCACTACAGGTCAGTGCTACAGGTCAGTGCTACAGGTCACTACAGGTCAGTGCTACAGGTCACTACAGGTCACTACAGGTCACTACAGGTCACTACAGGTCAGTGCTACAGGTCACTACAGGTCACTACAGGTCAGTGCTACAGGTCAGTGCTACAGGTTACTACAGGTCACTACAGGTCAGTGCTACAGGTCACTACAGGTCACTACAGGTCAGTGCTACAGGCCACTACAGGTCACTACAGGTCAGTGCTACAGGCCACTACAGGTCACTACAGGTCACTACAGGTCAGTGCTACAGGCCACTACAGGTCCACCTGGTCTAGTCCTGGTCTAGTCCTGGTCTAGACCTGGTCTAGTCCTGGTCTAGTCCTGGTCTAGTCCTGGTCTAGTCCTGGTCTAGACCTGGTCTAGTCCTGGTCTAGACCTGGTCTAGTCCTGGTCTAGTCCTGGTCTAGTCCTGGTCTAGACCTGGTCTAGTCCTGGTCTAGACCTGGTCTAGTCCTGGTCTAGTCCTGGTCTAGTCCTGGTCTAGACCTGGTCTAGACCTGGTCTAGTCCTGGTCTAGTCCTGGTCTAGACCTGGTCTAGTCCTGGTCTAGTCCTGGTCTAGTCCTGGTTTCTCTGTGTGCAGGAAACTGGCCCTGAAGTATCATCCTGATAAAAACCCGGAAAACCCGGAGGCGGCGGAAAAGTTTAAGGAAATTAACAACGCAAACTCCATCCTGAACGACGAGAACAAGAGACGAGTTTACGACTCGTACGGATCCATGGGCCTGTACGTGTCCGAGCAGTTCGGAGAGGAGAGCGTCAAGTACTACTTCCTCATGTCCAAGGGCTGGTTCAAGGTGAGGACCGGACTGGGACTGGGACTGGACTGGGACTGGGACTGGGACTGGACTGGGACTGGGACTGGGACTGGGACTGGACTGGGACTGGGACTGGGACTGGACTGGGACTGGACTGGGACTGGGACTGGAGCAGGACTGGGACTGGACTGGACTGGGACTGGGACTGGACTGGGACTGGACTGGACTGGGACTGGACTGGACTGGACTGGGAATGGACTGGACTTGGACTGGGACTGGACTGGGACTGGAGCAGGACTGGGACTGGAGCAGGACTGGGACTGGACTGGGACTGGACTGGACTGGACTGGACTGGGAATGGACTGGGACTGGGACTGGAGCAGGACTGGAGCAGGACTGGGACTTCCAGACAGATAAATGTCCTGATCTGTGGCGGGGCATCAGGGTTTATCTGAGATTGTGTTGTTTTTGCGGCCGCTCAGTGTGAGTCTGGATTAAAGGACAGTTCTTAGTGCTGATCTGAGAGGAGCCTGTGTGAGGCTGAGTGTTGAAATGTGTCGGTCTGAAGCTCGTTTTGGTTCTTTCTCATTGGTTAGCGATTAGCTGCTGTAGCTCGCACACATAAACAGGCTGTTTTCTGTTAGCGGCTGTAAAGTGACTCTAGTGGCCGTATATATGTTACTGGACACACACTGATATGGAAATGACTGTGAACAGAGGTGTGAATTATCCGCATTTAGCAGATCATTCATTACCGCGGCGCACACGCATTTACCGCTAAAGGCTAACAGCGGGAGTTTACTTACAGAACTTTCTTTACTGGCGAGAATATCGTACAAAAACACCATTAGGCCGAGCAGGACTGAACCAGGACTGAACCAGGACTAAACCAGGACTGAACCAGGACTGAACCAGGACTGAACCAGGACTGAACCAGGACTGAACCAGGTCTAAACCAGGACTGAACAAGAACTAAACTAGGACTAAACCAGGTCTAAATCCGGACCAGGACTGTACCAGGTCCAAACTAAGGAAGTATTAGATTGACTCTTTAAATATGACGTAAAGAGGCAGGACAGGAAATGTCGCCTAAACAAACCGACTTAAAATCCAATAGAGCCAAACCGAATTTACAGGGAATTTTTACGTCATAAATATATCGGAATCATATCGGCCGCAGACTCCCCAGGGTCTGTTCTGGGTGTTCTGCCCGCGACATTACCCCGAGTGTTCTGCCCGCGACATTACCCCGAGTGTTCTGCCCGCGACATTACCCCGAGTGTTCTGCCCGCGACATTACCCCGAGTGTTCTGCCCGCGACATTACCCCGAGTGTTCTGCCCGCGACTTTACCCCGAGTGTTCTGCCCGCGACATTACCCCGAGTGTTCTGCCCGCGACATTACCCCGAGTGTTCTGCCCGCGACTTTACCCCGAGTGTTCTGCCCGCGACATTACCCCGAGTGTTCTGCCCGCGACATTACCGCGAGTGTTCTGCCCGTGACATTACCCGAGTGTTCTGCCCGTGACATTACCCGAGTGTTCTGCCCGCGACATTACCCGAGTGTTCTGCCCGCGACTTTACCCGAGTGTTCTGCCCGCGACATTACCCCGAGTGTTCTGCCCGCGACTTTACCCCGAGTGTTCTGCCCGCGACATTACCCCGAGTGTTCTGCCCGCGACTTTACCCCGAGTGTTCTGCCCGCGACATTACCCCGAGTGTTCTGCCCGCGACATTACCCCGAGTGTTCTGCCCGCGACATTACCCCGAGTGTTCTGCCCGCGACCTGCCCACGAGTGTTCTGCCCGCGCCATGTACCAGAGTGTTGTGCCCGCGACATTACCCCGAGTGTTCTGCCCGCGACATTACCCCGAGTGTTCTGCCCGCGACATTACCCCGAGTGTTCTGCCCGCGACATTACCCCGAGTGTTCTGCCCGCGACATTACCCCGAGTGTTCTGCCCGCGACATTACCCCGAGTGTTCTGCCCGCGACATTACCCCGAGTGTTCTGCCCGCGACATTACCCCGAGTGTTCTGCCTGTGACAGGGCCTGGTGGTCTGTTGCACGCTCTTCTCCTGCTGCTGCTGCTGCTGCTGCTGCTGCTTCTGTTGTGGGAAGTGCAAACCTCCAGAGGACGAGGAGAGTTACCAGTACGTGGACCCCGAGGACCTCGAGGCCCAGATCAAGGCCGACCAGGACGGAGGAGGTGAGGCCGGGAGGGCATCTGGAGTCCGGGGCGGGGCCGGGAGGGCATCTGGAGTCCGGGGCGGGGCCGGGAGGGCATCTGGAGTCCGGGGCGGGGCTGGCAGGGCATCTGGAGTCCGGGGCGGGGCCGGCAGGGCATCTGGAGTCCGGGGCGGGGCCGGCAGGGCATCTGGAGTCCGGGGCGGGGCCGGGAGGGCATCTGGAGTCCGGGGCGGGGCCGGCAGGGCATCTGGAGTCCGGGGCGGGGCCGGCAGGGCATCTGGAGTCCGGGGCGGGGCCGGGAGGGCATCTGGAGTCCGGGGCGGGGCCGGGAGGGCATCTGGAGTCCGGGGCGGGGCCGGGAGGGCATCTGGACAGGGTGGAGTGAGTGAACGATGCTTTAAGTTGGTTTTCTGTCATTCTCATGCGTCACTGTCAAAGTTTGGATCTGCAGAGCTGGAGTCACAGCTCAGGCCTCAGCGCCACGACCAGGACCAGGACCAGGTCCACGACCAGGACCAGGTCCAGGCCCACGACCAGGACCAGGTCCAGGTCCAGGACCAGGACCAGGTCCAGGCCCACGACCAGGACCAGGTCCAGGTCCACGACCAGGACCAGGTCCAGGACCAGGCCCACGACCAGGTTCAGGTCCACGACCAGGACCAGGTTCAGGTCCACGACCAGGTCCAGGACCAGGTCTCTTCCCCCTTTTCCTCCAGGGCAGTTCTGGTGCTGATTGAACCAGTTCTTTGTTTTTCCAACAAATAAATCGATTCTGGTCCCGAAAAACCAACTCCACCAACGAAAGAAACAAGAACCGGTGACATATGTGTGAGGGGCGGGGTTATAGTGCGAGGGGCGGGGTTATAGTGCTGGGGGCGGGGTTATAGTGCGAGGGGCGGGGTTATAGTGCGAGGGGCGGGGTTATAGTGCGAGGGGCGGGGTTATAGTGCTGGGGGCGGGGTTATAGTGCGAGGGGCGGGGTTATAGTGTGAGGGGCGGGGTTATAGTGCGAGAGGCGGGGTTATAGTGCTGGGGGCGGGGTTATAGTGCGAGAGGCGGGGTTATAGTGTGAGGGGCGGGGTTATAGTGCTGGGGGCGGGGTTATAGTGCGAGGGGCGGGGTTATAGTGTGAGGGGCGGGGTTATAGTGCGAGAGGCGGGGTTATAGTGTGTAGTAGTGGCCCTTTGCCTTCAGACGCCCCTGACGTGTCTTGGACGTCATGTTTTCCCGGTCAAGAGAGAAACTTTACTGTATTTATCACATTAAACACATCAGCGGATCCTTTGCCGATGGCGATGACGAAGAGCTGTGTCTTCGTCTTTGTATTGACAAGAGCGTTTGAAAAATACCATGAGCAGAACAGATGTGCAGATCGTCTCCAGTGTCGTTATCAGGGCTGTTGGTTCTGGGACAGGAGCTCGTGCAGGACGTGGCTCTGCTCCGGCTCCGGGGAAAAACCTGCACCGAACCAGGTTCAGTGCAGTGGAAAAGAGGGTTCAATGTTCTTCTCTGTGGAGTGTGTGTGTGTTTGGGTCAGTGTGTGTGTGTGTTTGGGTCAGTGTGTGTGTTTGGGTCAGTGTGTGTTTGGGTCAGTGTGTGTGTTTGGGTCAGTGTGTGTGTGTGTGTGTGTGTTTGGGTCAGTGTGTGTGTGTGTTTGGGTCAGTGTGTGTGTTTGGGTCAGTGTGTGTGTGTGTTTGGGTCAGTGTGTGTGTTTGGGTCAGTGTGTGTGTGTGTTTGGGTCAGTGTGTGTGTGTGTTTGGGTGTGTGTGTGTGTTTGGGTGTGTGTGTGTGTGTGTTTGGGTCAGTGTGTGTGTGTGTTTGGGTCAGTGTGTGTGTGTGTTTGGGTCAGTGTGTGTGTTTGGGTCAGTGTGTGTGTTTGGGTCAGTGTGTGTGTGTGTTTGGGTCAGTGTGTGTGTTTGGGTCAGTGTGTGTGTTTGGGTCAGTGTGTGTGTGTGTTTGGGTCAGTGTGTGTGTGTGTGTGTGTTTGGGTCAGTGTGTGTGTGTGTTTGGGTCAGTGTGTGTGTGTGTTTGGGTCAGTGTGTGTGTGTGTTTGGGTCAGTGTGTGTGTTTGGGTCAGTGTGTGTGTGTGTTTGGGTCAGTGTGTGTGTGTGTTTGGGTCAGTGTGTGTGTTTGGGTCAGTGTGTGTGTGTGTGTGTGTTTGGGTCAGTGTGTGTGTTTGGGTCAGTGTGTGTGTGTGTTTGGGTCTGTGTGTGTTTGGGTCAGTGTGTGTGTGTGTTTGGGTCAGTGTGTGTGTTTGGGTCAGTGTGTGTGTGTGTTTGGGTCAGTGTGTGTGTGTGTTTGGGTCAGTGTGTGTGTGTGTTTGGGTCAGTGTGTGTGTGTGTTTGGGTCAGTGTGTGTGTGTGTTTGGGTCAGTGTGTGTGTGTGTTTGGGCCAGTGTGTGTGTTTGGGTCAGTGTGTGTGTGTGTGTGTGTTTGGGTCAGTGTGTGTGTGTTTGGGTCAGTGTGTGTGTGTGTGTGTGTTTGGGTCAGTGTGTGTGTGTGTGTTTGGGTCAGTGTGTGTGTGTGTTTGGGTCAGTGTGTGTGTGTGTTTGGGTCAGTGTGTGTGTGTGTTTGGGTCAGTGTGTGTGTGTGTGTGTGTTTGGGTCAGTGTGTGTGTGTGTTTGGGTCAGTGTGTGTGTGTGTGTGTGTTTGGGTCAGTGTGTGTGTGTGTTTGGGTCAGTGTGTGTGTTTGGGTCAGTGTGTGTGTTTGGGTCAGTGTGTGTGTGTGTGTGTGTTTGGGTCAGTGTGTGTGTGTGTTTGGGTCAGTGTGTGTGTTTGGGTCAGTGTGTGTGTGTGTTTGGGTCAGTGTGTGTGTGTGTTTGGGTCAGTGTGTGTGTTTGGGTCAGTGTGTGTGTGTGTTTGGGTCAGTGTGTGTGTGTGTTTGGGTCAGTGTGTGTGTTTGGGTCAGTGTGTGTGTGTGTTTGGGTCAGTGTGTGTGTTTGGGTCAGTGTGTGTGTGTGTTTGGGTCAGTGTGTGTGTGTGTGTTTGGGTCAGTGTGTGTGTTTGGGTCAGTGTGTGTGTGTGTTTGGGTCAGTGTGTGTGTGTGTTTGGGTCAGTGTGTGTGTTTGGGTCAGTGTGTGTGTTTGGGTCAGTGTGTGTGTGTGTTTGGGTCAGTGTGTGTGTTTGGGTCAGTGTGTGTGTTTGGGTCAGTGTGTGTGTTTGGGTCAGTGTGTGTGTGTGTTTGGGTCAGTGTGTGTGTTTGGGTCAGTGTGTGTGTGTGTTTGGGTCAGTGTGTGTGTGTGTTTGGGTCAGTGTGTGTGTTTGGGTCAGTGTGTGTGTGTGTTTGGGTCAGTGTGTGTGTGTGTTTGGGTCAGTGTGTGTGTTTGGGTCAGTGTGTGTGTGTGTTTGGGTCAGTGTGTGTGTGTGTTTGGGTCAGTGTGTGTGTTTGGGTCAGTGTGTGTGTTTGGGTCAGTGTGTGTGTGTGTTTGGGTCAGTGTGTGTGTTTGGGTCAGTGTGTGTGTGTGTTTGGGTCAGTGTGTGTGTTTGGGTCAGTGTGTGTGTTTGGGTCAGTGTGTGTGTGTGTTTGGGTCAGTGTGTGTGTGTGTTTGGGTCAGTGTGTGTGTGTGTTTGGGTCAGTGTGTGTGTTTGGGTCAGTGTGTGTGTTTGGGTCAGTGTGTGTGTTTGGGTCAGTGTGTGTGTGTGTTTGTGCTGTAAAAGTGTTTGTTGTGTTGCTCCAGCAGGCGGCGCCATCATCATAATCCAGCCTGTGTCTAAAGGTGCCGCCCAAACCACGCCCCCTGCAGGCGCCGCCCAAACCACGCCCCCTGCAGGCACCGCCCAAACCACGCCCCCTGCAGGCGCCGCCCAAACCACGCCCCCTGCAGGCGCCGCCCAAACCACGCCCCCTGCAGGCGGGGCAGGTGACGCGCCCTCCTCTCCTCCGCCCTCCCTCCCCCCTCCCCCCTCTGCCGCCGCTGTTCCGGGACCCGCCCCCTCCGCCGACTCACCGGAGCCCAAACCCTGACGCGTAAGCACCTCGAGCCCGTCCTGTCCATCCTCCACACGGGGGCGCTGTTCTGTCCATCCTCCACACGGGGGCGCTGTTCTGTCCATCCTCCACACGGGGGCGCTGTTCTGTCCTGTCCATCCTCCACACGGGGGCGCTGTTCTGTCCTGTCCATCCTCCACACGGGGGCGCTGTTCTGTCCTGTCCATCCTCCACACGGGGGCGCTGTTCTGTCCTGTCCATCCTCCACACGGGGGCGCTGTTCTGTCCTGTCCATCCTCCACACGGGGCGCTTGTTCTGTCCATCCTCCACACGGGGGCGCTTGTTCTGTTCTGGCCAGCCGCCCCTCGGGGCCGCTGCTCTGTCCTGTCCATCCTCCACACGGGGGCGCTGTTCTGTCCATCCTCCACACGGGGGCGCTGTTCTGTCCTGTCCATCCTCCACACGGGGGCGCTGTTCTGTTCTGTCCATCCTCCACACGGGGGCGCTGTTCTGTCCTGTCCATCCTCCACACGGGGGCGCTGTTCTGTCCTGTCCATCCTCCACACGGGGGCGCTGTTCTGTCCATCCTCCACACGGGGGCGCTGTTCTGTCCATCCTCCACACGGGGGCGCTGTTCTGTTCTGTCCATCCTCCACACGGGGGCGCTGTTCTGTCCTGTCCATCCTCCACACGGGGGCGCTGTTCTGTCCATCCTCCACACGGGGGCGCTGTTCTGTTCTGTCCATCCTCCACACGGGGGCGCTGTTCTGTTCTGTCCATCCTCCACACGGGGGCGCTGTCCTGTCCATCCTCCACACGGGGGCGCTGTTCTGTCCTGTCCATCCTCCACACGGGGGCGCTGTTCTGTCCATCCTCCACACGGGGGCGCTGTTCTGTTCTGTCCATCCTCCACACGGGGGCGCTGTTCTGTTCATCCTCCACACGGGGGCGCTGTTCTCTTCATCCTCCACACGGGGGCGCTGTTCTGTTCATCCTCCACACGGGGGCGCTGTTCTGTCCATCCTCCACACGGGGGCGCTGTTCTGTCCATCCTCCACACGGGGGCGCTGTTCTGTCCTGTTCATCCTCCACACGGGGGCGCTGTTCTGTTCATCCTCACCCCTTTTTCTTCCATTTCCCTTTGTGATTCTGACTTTCCAACGTCTCATTTTCATCTGCGCTTCAGCGGATTCTGTCCCCTCAGACGGATTCTGTCCCCTCAGACGGATTCTGTCCCCTCAGATGGAGCCGGATTCTGTCCCCTCAGACGGAGCCGGATTCTGTCCCCTCAGACGGAGCCGGATTCTGTCCCCTCAGACGGAGACGGTTTCTGTCCCCTCAGACGGAGCCGGATTCTGTCCCCTCAGACGGAGCCAGATTCTGTCCCCTCAGACGGATTCTGTCCCCTCAGACGGAGCCAGATTCTGTCCCCTCAGACGGATTCTGTCCCCTCAGACGGATTCTGTCCCCTCAGACGGAGCCGGATTCTGTCCCCTCAGACGGATTCTGTCCCCTCAGACGGAGCCGGATTCTGTCCCCTCAGACGGATTCTGTCCCCTCAGACGGAGACGGATTCTGTCCCCTCAGATGGATTCTGTCCCCTCAGATGGATTCTGTCCCCTCAGACGGATTCTGTCCCCTCAGACGGAGCCGGATTCTGTCCCCTCAGACGGAGCCGGATTCTGTCCACTCAGACGGAGCCGGAGTCGGTCCCCGCAGACTGAGCCAGATTCTGTCCTCAGGACGGATTCTGTCCCCTCAGACAGAGACGGATTCTGTCCCCTCAGACGGATTCTGTCCCCTCAGACGGATTCTGTCCCCTCAGATGGAGCCGGATTCTGTCCCCTCAGACGGAGCCGGATTCTGTCCCCTCAGACGGATTCTGTCCCCTCAGACGGATTCTGTCCCCTCAGATGGAGCCGGATTCTGTCCCCTCAGACGGAGCCGGATTCTGTCCCCTCAGACGGAGCCGGATTCTGTCCCCTCAGACGGAGACGGTTTCTGTCCCCTCAGACGGAGCCGGATTCTGTCCCCTCAGACGGAGCCAGATTCTGTCCCCTCAGACGGATTCTGTCCCCTCAGACGGAGCCAGATTCTGTCCCCTCAGACGGATTCTGTCCCCTCAGACGGATTCTGTCCCCTCAGACGGAGCCGGATTCTGTCCCCTCAGACGGAGCCAGATTCTGTCCCCTCAGACGGAGCCGGATTCTGTCCCCTCAGACGGATTCTGTCCCCTCAGACGGAGCCAGATTCTGTCCCCTCAGACGGATTCTGTCCCCTCAGACAGAGACGGATTCTGTCCCCTCAGACGGATTCTGTCCCCTCAGACGGAGCCGGATTCTGTCCCCTCAGACGGAGCCGGATTCTGTCCCCTCAGACGGAGCCGGATTCTGTCCCCTCAGACGGAGCCAGATTCTGTCCCCTCAGGACGGATTCTGTCCCCTCAGACAGAGGACGGATTCTGTCCCTCAGACGGATTCTGTCCCTCAGACGGAGCCGGATTCTGTCCCCTCAGACGGAGCCGGATTCTGTCCCCTCAGACGGATTCTGTCCCCTCAGACGGAGCCAGATTCTGTCCCCTCAGACGGATTCTGTCCCCTCAGACAGAGACGGATTCTGTCCCCTCAGACGGATTCTGTCCCCTCAGACGGAGCCGGATTCTGTCCCCTCAGACGGAGCCGGATTCTGTCCCCTCAGACGGAGCCGGATTCTGTCCCCTCAGACGGAGCCGGATTCTGTCCCCTCAGACGGAGACGGATTCTGTCCCCTCAGACGGATTCTGTCCCCTCAGACGGAGCCGGATTCTGTCCCCTCAGACGGAGCCGGATTCTGTCCCCTCAGACGGATTCTGTCCCCTCAGACGGAGCCAGATTCTGTCCCCTCAGACGGATTCTGTCCTCAGACAGAGGAGTTCTGTCCTCAGGACGGATTCTGTCCTCAGACGGAGCCGGATTCTGTCCCCTCAGGCGGAGCCGGATTCTGTCCCCTCAGACGGAGCCGGATTCTGTCCCTCAGACGGAGACGGATTCTGTCCTCAGACGGATTCTGTCCTCAGACGGAGCCGGATTCGGTCCCCTCACACGGAGCCGGATTCTGTCCCCTCAGACGGAGCCGGATTCTGTCCCCTCAGACGGATTCTGTCCCCTCAGACGGATTCTGTCCCCTCAGATGGAGCCGGATTCTGTCCCCTCAGACGGAGCCGGATTCTGTCCCCTCAGACGGATTCTGTCCCCTCAGCCGGATTCTGTCCCCTCAGACGGATTCTGTCCCCTCAGCCGGATTCTGTCCCCTCAGACGGATTCTGTCCCCTCAGCCGGATTCTGTCCCCTCAGACGGAGCCGGATTCTGTCCCCTCAGACGGATTCTGTCCCCTCAGACAGAGACGGATTCTGTCCCCTCAGCCGGATTCTGTCCCCTCAGACGGAGCCGGATTCTGTCCCCTCAGACGGAGCCGGATTCTGTCCCCTCAGACGGAGACGGTTTCTGTCCCCTCAGACGGAGCCGGATTCTGTCCCCTCAGACGGAGCCAGATTCTGTCCCCTCAGACGGATTCTGTCCCCTCAGACGGAGCCAGATTCTGTCCCCTCAGACGGATTCTGTCCCCTCAGACGGATTCTGTCCCCTCAGACGGAGCCGGATTCTGTCCCCTCAGACGGAGCCAGATTCTGTCCCCTCAGACGGAGCCGGATTCTGTCCCCTCAGACGGATTCTGTCCCCTCAGACGGAGCCAGATTCTGTCCCCTCAGACGGATTCTGTCCCCTCAGACAGAGACGGATTCTGTCCCCTCAGACGGATTCTGTCCCCTCAGACGGAGCCGGATTCTGTCCCCTCAGACGGAGCCGGATTCTGTCCCCTCAGACGGAGCCGGATTCTGTCCCCTCAGACGGAGCCGGATTCTGTCCCCTCAGACGGAGCCAGATTCTGTCCCCTCAGACGGATTCTGTCCCCTCAGACAGAGACGGATTCTGTCCCCTCAGACGGATTCTGTCCCCTCAGACGGAGCCGGATTCTGTCCCCTCAGACGGAGCCGGATTCTGTCCCCTCAGACGGATTCTGTCCCCTCAGACGGAGCCAGATTCTGTCCCCTCAGACGGATTCTGTCCCCTCAGACAGAGACGGATTCTGTCCCCTCAGATGGATTCTGTCCCCTCAGACGGAGCCGGATTCTGTCCCCTCAGACGGAGCCGGATTCTGTCCCCTCAGACGGAGACGGATTCTGTCCCCTCAGACGGATTCTGTCCCCTCAGACAGAGACGGATTCTGTCCCCTCAGACGGATTCTGTCCCCTCAGACGGAGCCGGATTCTGTCCCCTCAGACGGAGCCGGATTCTGTCCCCTCAGACGGATTCTGTCCCCTCAGACGGAGCCAGATTCTGTCCCCTCAGACGGATTCTGTCCCCTCAGACAGAGACGGATTCTGTCCCCTCAGACGGATTCTGTCCCCTCAGACGGAGCCGGATTCTGTCCCCTCAGACGGAGCCGGATTCTGTCCCCTCAGACGGAGACGGATTCTGTCCCCTCAGACGGATTCTGTCCCCTCAGACGGAGCCGGATTCTGTCCCCTCAGACGGAGCCGGATTCTGTCCCCTCAGACGGAGCCGGATTCTGTCCCCTCAGACGGATTCTGTCCCCTCAGACGGATTCTGTCCCCTCAGATGGAGCCGGATTCTGTCCCCTCAGACGGAGCCGGATTCTGTCCCCTCAGCCGGATTCTGTCCCCTCAGCCGGATTCTGTCCCCTCAGCCGGATTCTGTCCCCTCAGACGGATTCTGTCCCCTCAGCCGGATTCTGTCCCCTCAGACGGAGCCGGATTCTGTCCCCTCAGCCGGATTCTGTCCCCTCAGACGGAGCCGGATTCTGTCCCCTCAGACGGAGCCGGATTCTGTCCCCTCAGACGGAGACGGTTTCTGTCCCCTCAGACGGAGCCGGATTCTGTCCCCTCAGACGGAGCCAGATTCTGTCCCCTCAGACGGATTCTGTCCCCTCAGACGGAGCCAGATTCTGTCCCCTCAGACGGATTCTGTCCCCTCAGACGGATTCTGTCCCCTCAGACGGAGCCGGATTCTGTCCCCTCAGACGGAGCCGGATTCTGTCCCCTCAGACGGAGCCGGATTCTGTCCCCTCAGACGGAGCCGGATTCTGTCCCCTCAGACGGAGCCAGATTCTGTCCTCAGGACGGATTCTGTCCTCAGACAGAGACGGATTCTGTCCCCTCAGACGGATTCTGTCCTCAGGCGCAGCCGGATTCTGTCCCCTCAGACGGAGCCGGATTCTGTCCCCTCAGACGGATTCTGTCCCCTCAGACGGAGCCAGATTCTGTCCCCTCAGACGGATTCTGTCCCCTCAGACAGAGACGGATTCTGTCCCCTCAGACGGATTCTGTCCCCTCAGACGGAGCCGGATTCTGTCCCCTCAGACGGAGCCGGATTCTGTCCCCTCAGACGGATTCTGTCCCCTCAGACGGAGCCGGATTCTGTCCCCTCAGACAGATTCTGTCCCCTTCTGTTTTTTCATCACAAATCTCCAGAAGTCAAACCCATGTTTTTCCCTCGTGGTTCGTTCAGGCTCTGACTCCATCTTCAGCCATTCTGCGGTTCTCACGTTTCGCTCTTGTTCTGTGTGGACTAATGTCGTCTTTCTGGAGTCCAGGAGTAAAACTCTGTTTTGTGTTTCAGGAAAGTGCCGTGATGAAGTGCGTGAATGAGCCTCTTCAGATGAAGGTACTGACCCTGAGAGCTTCAGTCTGAGGTACTGACCCTGAGAGCTTCAGTCTGAGGTACTGACCCTGAGAGCTTCAGTCTGAGGTACTGACCCTGAGAGCTTCAGTCTGAGGTACTGACCCTGAGAGCTTCAGTCTGAGGTACTGACCCTGAGAGCTTCAGTCTGAGGTACTGACCCTGAGAGCTTCAGTCTGAGGTACTGACCCTGAGAGCTTCAGTCTGAGGTACTGACCCTGAGAGCTTCAGTCTGAGGTACTGACCCTGAGAGCTTCAGTCTGAGGTACTGACCCTGAGAGCTTCAGTCTGAGGTACTGACCCTGAGAGCTTCAGTCTGAGGTACTGACCCTGAGAGCTTCAGTCTGAGGTACTGACCCTGAGAGCTTCAGTCTGAGGTACTGACCCTGAGAGCTTCAGTCTGAGGTACTGACCCTGAGAGCTTCAGTCTGAGGTACTGACCCTGAGAGCTTCAGTCTGAGGTACTGACCCTGAGAGCTTCAGTCTGAGCTCCTCACGTTACTTCTGTTTGGACTGATTCATGTTTGAACTTTCATCGTTTCAGATCAGTGCTGAAACTGTTCTTGTCATATTGGAGGCTGAAGTTTTGTTCCATTCGATTTTTTTCTGCCTCCGAACGTCTCAGAAAAGTGAAAAAGTGGCATAGTGGAGCTTTAACCCTTAAATACCTGAGCCGTTTGTTGCTGGTCTTTCTGCACATTAATGCAAACAGAATCTCAACCCTTTCAGCTGTAGAAACATTAAAGATCATTTTTTTCAGGACAACTTGGGCTGTGATATAATAATCGATGAGTTCAGGTCAGAGAAAGAAATGAATGTGTTTCATAACTATATACACGGAAGAAAAAACAAAAGGGAAATCCTTTTTTACAGATTTAGATCAAACAAACACAAAGATAAATGATGAGCTTTTTGATCCTCAGATATAACTCGGGTCCTGGGCTGAAAACACAACTGAAACTATTTACCTTTTTCCTCCACTCGTTTTTCCCCTTCACTTGTGCCGCTCCCTGAAACAGCTCCTGTCTGGATACACAGGGGGGTTTGTGTATGTTTGTGCAGGTCATTTCTTTATATTTTTGTTCTTTGGCCTTATTATTCCCACCGTTGTTTTCAGTATCTCACCTGTAGCGGCTCTTTGCCCTGACTGGATGTTTCGGTCACTTGTGCGTCTGATCGGCCGAGAGCCCGACTCTGCCACAAAACCTCGTCATTATTTCCATCACAAATCAAAATGGAGGCGATGAACAGTGACTCTTTGTTTTATCATAAGATGTAAAAATAATCGCGTTACTGCAAACCGACCGCGGCCAGAATGGATTCAACCTCACGGAAATAACACTGGACTTTACGCTGGTGCTGAAAATGTTTTTGAAAGGAAATATTCATCCTGAGCCCATCGTAGATCGTCCAAAGGGTAAAGCTTCCAGACAAACTTTTCTTCGTTAGAATCCGTCGTGTGGTTTTTGAGTTATTTTAAAAAATAACGACCGATGGCTGCGAGTTCGCCCGTGATTCTAAGGGCTGTTGTATCAGATCAATACTGAAAATGTTCTTGTCAGATCTGTTCCATTCGATTGTTTTCTGCGTCTAAGAAAAGTGAAAAAGTCACATAGTGGAGCTTTAATAACTTTTTAATAGCTCTTTCTTTTTCCATTCTTAGCCTTTGGCGTTACAGAGCCTCCTCCTGCCGCCGGCTCTGGTCAGCCTCCAGCTCCAGACCACCGCAACGCCACAACTTTACCCCAGAAACTGCTCCCGGAGTCGGCCAAAGGAGAGACCGAGACCCTGGTCCACAGCTCCACCTCCAGAGCACCTTCCAGCAGCAACTTTACCCCAGAAACAGCTCCCGGAGTCGGCCACAAAGAGACGAGGGCCCTGGATCACTGCTTTATTTATGGTTCGCTTCATGCATTAATTATCCACGTTTTGCAATCCACCAAGGGGAAAAAAAGAACAGAAAAGGACAGATTTTTGGCCATTTTGTAGTTTTCAAGTCATTCTAACTCGGTTTATTTTCATCTCAACCTGAAAACAAGAAGATACGAGTCACGAGCAGCGACTGCCTTCGGTTTAGGAACTTTTAAAATGTGAAATTAACTTAATATTTCTGAGCCGAACCTGGACTGGAGCTGTGTGTTTTCATGTCCAGAGCATGTCCCTGAGGTCCCTGAGGCCCCTCATGTCCCTGAGGCCCCTCATGTCCCCGAGGTCCCTCATGTCCCTGAGGCCCCTCATGTCCCTGAGGCCCCTCATGTCCCTGAGGTCCCTGAGGCCCCTCATGTCCCTGAGGCCCCTCATGTCCCCGAGGTCCCTCATGTCCCCGAGGTCCCTCATGTCCCTGAGGTCCCTCATGTCCCCGAGGTCCCTGAGGCCCCTCATGTCCCTGAGGTCCCTCATGTCCCTCATGTCCCTGAGGTCCCTCATGTCCCTGAGGTCCCTCATGTCCCTGAGGTCCCTCATGTCCCTGAGGTCCCTCATGTCCCTGAGGCCCCTCATGTCCCCGAGGTTCCTGAGGTCCATCATGTCCCTGAGGCCCCTCATGTCCCTGAGGCCCCTCATGTCCCCGAGGCCCCTCATGTCCCTGAGGCCCCTCATGTCCCTGAGGCCCCTCATGTCCCTCATGTCCCTGAGGCCCCTCATGTCCCCGAGGTTCCTGAGGTCCATCATGTCCCTGAGGCCCCTCATGTCCCTGAGGTCCCTCATGTCCCTGAGGTCCCTGAGGCCCCTCATGTCCCTGAGGCCCCTCATGTCCCTGAGGTCCCTCATGTCCCTGAGGTCCCTGAGGCCCCTCATGTCCCTGAGGTCCCTCATGTCCCTGAGGTCCCTCATGTCCCCGAGGTCCCTCATGTCCCTGAGGTCCCTCATGTCCCTGAGGCCCCTCATGTCCCTGAGGTCCCTCATGTCCCCGAGGTCCCTCATGTCCCTGAGGTCCCTCATGTCCCTGAGGCCCCTCATGTCCCTGAGGCCCCTCATGTCCCTGAGGTCCCTCATGTCCCTGAGGTCCCTCATGTCCCTCATGTCCCTGAGGCCCCTCATGTCCCTGAGGTCCCTCATGTCCCTCATGTCCCTGAGGCCCCTCATGTCCCTGAGGTCCCTCATGTCCCTGAGGCCCCTCATGTCCCTGAGGTCCCTCATGTCCCTGAGGCCCCTCATGTCCCTGAGGTCCCTCATGTCCCTCATGTCCCTGAGGCCCCTCATGTCCCTGAGGTCCCTCATGTCCCTCATGTCCCCGAGGTCCCTCATGTCCCTGAGGCCCCTCATGTCCCCGAGGTTCCTGAGGTCCATCATGTCCCTGAGGCCCCTCATGTCCCTGAGGTTCCTGAGGTCCATCATGTCCCTGAGGCCCCTCATGTCCCTGAGGCCCCTCATGTCCCTGAGGTCCCTCATGTCCCTGAGGTCCCTCATGTCCCTGAGGTCCCTCATGTCCCCGAGGTCCCTCATGTCCCTGAGGCCCCTCATGTCCCCGAGGTTCCTGAGGTCCATCATGTCCCTGAGGCCCCTCATGTCCCCGAGGTTCCTGAGGTCCATCATGTCCCTGAGGCCCCTCATGTCCCTGAGGCCCCTCATGTCCCTGAGGTCCCTCATGTCCCTGAGGTCCCTCATGTCCCCGAGGTCCCTCATGTCCCCGAGGTCCCTCATGTCCCTGAGGTCCCTCATGTCCCTGAGGTCCCTCATGTCCCTGAGGTCCCTCATGTCCCCGAGGTCCCTCATGTCCCCGAGGTCCCTCATGTCCCCGAGGTCCCTCATGTCCCTGAGGTCCCTCATGTCCCTGAGGTCCCTCATGTCCCCGAGGTCCCTCATGTCCCCGAGGTCCCTCATGTCCCCGAGGTCCCTCATGTCCCCGAGGCCCCTCATGTCCCTGAGGCCCCTCATGTCCCCGAGGTTCCTGAGGTCCATCATGTCCCTGAGGCCCCTCATGTCCCTGAGGTCCCTCATGTCCCTGAGGCCCCTCATGTCCCTGAGGTCCCTCATGTCCCTGAGGCCCCTGAGGTCCATCATTTCCCTGAGGCCCCTCATGTCCCTGAGGTCCCTCATGTCCCCGAGGTCCCTCATGTCCCTGAGGTCCCTCATGTCCCTGAGGCCCCTCATGTCCCCGAGGTTCCTGAGGTCCATCATGTCCCTGAGGCCCCTCATGTCCCTGAGGTCCCTCATGTCCCTCATGTCCCTGAGGTCCCTCATGTCCCCGAGGTCCCTCATGTCCCTGAGGTCCCTCATGTCCCCGAGGTCCCTCATGTCCCTGAGGTCCCTCATGTCCCTGAGGTCCCTCATGTCCCCGAGGCCCCTGAGGTCCCTCATGTCCCCAAGGTCCCTCATGTCCCTGAGGTCCCTCATGTCCCCGAGGTCCCTCAGGTCCCTGAGGCCCCTCATGTCCCCGAAGTCCCTCATGTCCCCGAAGTCCCTCATGTCCCTGAGGCCCCTCATGTCCCTGAGGTCCCTCATGTCCCCGAGGTTCCTGAGGTCCATCATGTCCCTGAGGTCCCTCATGTCCCCGAGGTCCCTGAGGTCCCTGAGGTCCCTGAGGTCCCTCATATCCAAGTGCAGAAGGACAGACGGAGAAAACTGAAGGAAGTGTGAGAATATCCAGGACTGTACGAGTAATAATGTATTTCCTTTGTTGTGGCCCCGAGGCCCCTGAGGCCCGACCCCAGACCCTGAGGCCCGACCCCAGACCCTGAGGCCCGACCCCAGACCCTGAGGCCCCCGAGGCCCCTGAGGCCCGACCCCAGACCCTGAGGCCCGACCTCAGACCCCGAGGCCCGACCCCAGACCCTGAGGCCCCTGTGGCCCGACCCCAGACCCTGAGGCCCCTGAGGCCCGACCTCAGACCCTGAGGCCCCTGAGGCCCGACCTCAGACCCTGAGGCCCCTGAGGCCCGACCCCAGACCCCGAGGCCCGACCTCAGACCCTGAGGCCCCTGAGGCCCGACCTCAGACCCTGAGGCCCGACCCCAGACCCTGAGGCCCCTGAGGCCCGACCCCAGACCCCGAGGCCCGACCCCAGACCCTGAGGCCCGACCCCAGACCCTGAGGCCCGACCCCAGACCCTGAGGCCCCTGAGGCCCGACCCCAGACCCTGAGGCCCGACCTCAGACCCCGAGGCCCGACCCCAGACCCTGAGGCCCCTGTGGCCCGACCCCAGACCCTGAGGCCCCTGAGGCCCGACCTCAGACCCTGAGGCCCCTGAGGCCCGACCTCAGACCCTGAGGCCCCTGAGGCCAGACCCCGAGGCCCGACCTCAGACCCTGAGGCCCCTGAGGCCCGACCCCAGACCCTGAGGCCCGACCCCAGACCCTGAGGCCCCTGAGGCCTGACCCCAGACCCTGAGGCCCCTGAGGCCTGACCCCAGACCCTGAGGCCCCTGAGGCCCGACCCCAGACCCTGAGGCCCGACCCCAGACCCTGAGGCCCCTGAGGCCTGACCCCAGACCCTGAGGCCCCTGAGGCCCGACCCCAGACCCTGAGGCCCCTGAGGCCCGACCCCAGACCCTGAGGCCCGACCCCAGACCCTGAGGCCCGACCCCAGACCCTGAGGCCCCCGAGGCCCCTGAGGCCCGACCCCAGACCCTGAGGCCCGACCTCAGACCCCGAGGCCCGACCCCAGACCCTGAGGCCCCTGTGGCCCGACCCCAGACCCTGAGGCCCCTGAGGCCCGACCTCAGACCCTGAGGCCCCTGAGGCCCGACCTCAGACCCTGAGGCCCCTGAGGCCCGACCCCAGACCCAGAGGCCCGACCTCAGACCCTGAGGCCCCTGAGGCCCGACCCCGAGGCCCGACCCCAGACCCTGAGGCCCCCGAGGCCCCTGAGGCCCGACCCCAGACCCTGAGGCCCGACCTCAGACCCTGAGGCCCGACCTCAGACCCCGAGGCCCGACCTCAGACCCCGAGGCCCGACCCCAGACCCTGAGGCCCCTGTGGCCCGACCCCAGACCCTGAGGCCCCTGAGGCCCGACCTCAGACCCTGAGGCCCCTGAGGCCCGACCTCAGACCCTGAGGCCCCTGAGGCCAGACCCCGAGGCCCGACCTCAGACCCTGAGGCCCCTGAGGCCCGACCCCAGACCCTGAGGCCCGACCCCAGACCCTGAGGCCCCTGAGGCCTGACCCCAGACCCTGAGGCCCCTGAGGCCTGACCCCAGACCCTGAGGCCCCTGAGGCCCGACCCCAGACCCTGAGGCCCGACCCCAGACCCTGAGGCCCCTGAGGCCTGACCCCAGACCCTGAGGCCCCTGAGGCCCGACCCCAGACCCTGAGGCCCCTGAGGCCCGACCCCAGACCCTGAGGCTCCGGTTCTGAACGTCAAATTCACATTTTCCCCACAAACTTTTCTAAAAGTTCAAATATTAAAGAGGAGGCTCCTCATCACTAACCCGTCCTCCAGGCAGGTCTGAGTCATCTAGAGATCTCACTTAAACCCTCCCATGAGCCTGTACGAGGCTCCGCCCCCAGGCTCCCACAGTACGAGGCTCCGCCCCCCCAGGGTCCCACACGACAATCAAAAAACAAAAGTAAAAAAACAGAGACAAATACCCCTCTGTAATGCCCCACAGGGGTAAATACCCCTCTGTAATACCCCACAGAGGTAAATACTCCTCTGTAATACCCCACAGAGGTAAATACCCCTCTGTAATGCCCCACAGGGGTAAATACCCCTCTGTAATGCCCCACAGAGGTAAATACCCCTCTGTAATGCCCCACAGGGGTAAATACCCCTCTGTAATACCCCACAGAGGTAAATACCCCTCTGTAATACCCCACAGAGGTAAATACCCCTCTGTAATGCCCCACAGAGGTAAATACTCCTCTGTAATACCCCACAGAGGTAAATACCCCTCTGTAATACCCCACAGAGGTAAATACCCCTCTGTAATACCCCACAGAGGTAAATCTCCCTCTTTAATTTCCCACAAGGGTAATTCTCCCTCTTTAATGCCCCACAGGGGTAAATCTCATTCTTTAATGCCCCACAGGGGTAAATCTCCCTCTTTAATGCCCCACAGGGGTAAATCTCCCTCTGTAATGCCCCACAGGGGTAAATACCCCTCTGTAATGCCCCACAGAGGTAAATACCCCTCTGTAATGCCCCACAGGGGTAAATACCCCTCTGTAATACCCCACAGAGGTAAATACCCCTCTGTAATGCCCCACAGGGGTAAATACCCCTCTGTAATACCCCACAGAGGTAAATACCCCTCTGTAATACCCCACAGGGGTAAATACCCCTCTGTAATGCCCCACAGGGGTAAATACCCCTCTGTAATACCCCACAGGGGTAAATACCCCTCTGTAATGCCCCACAGGGGTAAATACCCCTCTGTAATGCCCCACAGGGGTAAATACCCCTCTGTAATACCCCACAGAGGTAAATACCCCTCTGTAATACCCCACAGGGGTAAATACCCCTCTGTAATGCCCCACAGGGGTAAATACCCCTCTGTAATGCCCCACAGGGGTAAATACCCCTCTGTAATACCCCACAGAGGTAAATACCCCTCTGTAATGCCCCACAGGGGTAAATACCCCTCTGTAATACCCCACAGAGGTAAATACTCCTCTGTAATGCCCCACAGGGGTAAATACCCCTCTGTAATGCCCTACAGGGGTAAATACCCCTCTGTAATGCCCTACAGGGGTAAATCTCCCTCTTTAATGCCCCACAGGGGTAAATCTCCCTCTTTAATGCCCCACAGGGGTAAATCTCCCTCTTTAATGCCCCACAGGGGTAAATCTCCCTCTTTAATGCCCCACAGGGGTAAATCTCCCTCTTTAATGCCCCACAGGGGTAAATCTCCCTCTTTAATGCCCCACAGGGTTTAAATCTCCCTCTTTAATGCCCCACAGGGGTAAATCTCCCTCTTTAATGCCCCACAGGGGTAAATCTCCCTCTTTAATGCCCCACAGGGGTAAATCTCCCTCTTTAATGCCCCACAGGGGTAAATCTCCCTCTTTAATGCCCCACAGGGGTAAATACCCCTCTGTAATGCCCCACAGAGGTAAATACCCCTCTGTAATGCCCCACAGAGGTAAATACCCCTCTGTAATGCCCCACAGAGGTAAATACCCCTCTGTAATGCCCCACAGGGGTAAATACCCCTCTGTAATGCCCCACAGGGGTAAATACCCCTCTGTAATACCCCACAGGGGTAAATACCCCTCTGTAATGCCCCACAGAGGTAAATACCCCTCTGTAATACCCCACAGGGGTAAATACCCCTCTGTAATGCCCCACAGGGGTAAATACCATGTTCCTCTGACCTGGAGTCTGGGCCTAAACTTTGGCAATAATTTCTCACCAGCGTGTTAAGGTTCCCGTGGTTTTTCTTGTGACTCTGTGAAACCGAAGTCCCCGTAGAGCGTTTGTGCGTCGCGGCGCTTCACAAGGTTCTTCTCTGTAGGTGTAAATATCGTTATAAAAATAGCAGACGGACTGAAGGAAGTGAAGACATTCTGATTCCTCCGCTTTGATCCACATTGTACATATGTTTTTGTATTTTTCTGTCTCATTGTCACGCCAGAAGTTTAACGTGTAAAACAAACGGATTCACAGTTTGGAGGTCAGAAGTCGACCTGCGGAGAGTCGCCCCATCAAACTCCAACCGGCACAAACTGTCAGGATTTTGTGCCGTTTTGTGCTGCAAACAGTTTGTGTGATTCTGGTTCTTCAGATCTTCAGTGTTATTTTGGTCGATGACGTCGTCCAGAACCTCAGAATGTGAAACAGCCTCAGAACAGAAGAAAATGATGTCAGTCGTTTGTATTTGGTTTGTGCTGTTTTGTGCTGTGACAGTTTCATTTGTGTGAGTTTATTTCTAAAATTCTTCATGATTATTTCTGTGGTAATTACAGGACGTCATTTCTGCTCAGCCGACGGAGACAAACTCCACAGAACTAGAGAAGAGAAACGACCTGAGGGAAAGTCTGTGATTCTATAACATATGAATCCAAAGCAAATTATTAAAGACAAACAGACTTTTTTACCGCAGAAATAATAATTCATCATTTTAGAAATAAATTTGCACAAATGAAAATTGTCACAGCACAAACAAAACTGCTGCACAAACGATTGACAGTTTTTGTAGGTTTGGGTTTGATGGGGCGACTTCACGGAGGTAAGAAAACTCACTTAGCCTGACCTCTGACCTTTAACCCTCTGACCTTTAACCCTCTGACCCTCTGACCTTTAACCCTCTGACCTTTAACCCTTTAACCCTCTGACCTTTAACCCTTTAACCCTCTGACCTTTAACCCTTTAACCCTCTGACCTTTAACCCTTTAACCCTTTAACCCTCTGACCTTTAACCCTTTAACCCTCTGACCTTTAACCCTCTGACCTTTAACCCTTTAACCCTCTGACCTTTAACCCTCTGACCTTTAACCCTTTAACCCTCTGACCTTTAACCCTCTGACCTTTAACCCTTTAACCCTCTGACCTTTAACCCTTTAACCCTCTGACCTTTAACCCTTTAACCCTCTGACCTTTAACCCTCTGACCTTTTAACCCTTTAACCCTCTGACCTTTAACCCTTTAACCCTCTGACCTTTAACCCTTTAACCCTCTGACCTTTAACCCTCTGACCTCTGACCTTTAACCCTCTGACCTTTAACCCTTTAACCCTCTGACCTTTAACCCTCTGACCTCTGACCTTTAACCCTCTGACCTTTAACCCTTTAACCCTCTGACCTTTAACCCTCTGACCTTTAACCCTTTAACCCTCTGACCTTTAACCCTTTAACCCTCTGACCTTTAACCCTCTGACCTTTAACCCTCTGACCTTTAACCCTCTGACCTTTAACCCTTTAACCCTCTGACCTTTAACCCTTTAACCCTCTGACCTTTAACCCTTTAACCCTCTGACCTTTAACCCTTTAACCCTCTGACCTTTAACCCTCTGACCTTTAACCCTTTAACCCTCTGACCTTTAACCCTTTAACCCCACGGACGTTGCTTCTTTCTGTAGAATCCAAATGAAAGTTCGGAGTATTTTATTCTCGTGTCATGTTTTGGTTTCTTTTGGTCGGTTTTTGGGAGCCGCTCGTGCGGTGGACGTTTCTGGACAAACTGTAAATGACAAATTCAACAAATAAAAGGTGATTTTATAACTGCTGGTCTGAACTTTTACCCCCACAAGAGAAAATGCCCCAGACGGTTTAAGGTTAGGGTTTAACCTCTTCCGGCCTGTGGGCGATTCCACAACATTAGAGTCAAGTCTCATATTCAGCTTCATTATTTCCTCTGTTGAGCTGCTGCACATCGTTTAAAGCTTCAGTCCTCAGGAAAACAACCAGATCATTTATGCTGCAGCCAAAGAGCCATAACTTATAATTCCCCAAAATAATCAAAACAACAATGCACATTTCTGACCTTTGAGCCGCTTCTGTCCAAAACTGTTTCAGTCCAGGAACAGCTGAGCTCAGTTAGTCCAGAACAGTCACAGAAAAAGAACATCCAGGAGTTTGTTTCATAAAATAATTCCATGTGGGGAAATAATCCAGAAAGTCCGTGTTTGTCTGAATGGATGAACGACGCATGAAAACATGTCTGTCGCTCTTCGTCTTTACGTCTAGCGTAGCGTCCACTCCTGTTAGCGCTGTGGGTCTGTTTGTTTTCCTCAGACTCTAAGCTACAAAATGAGACCCTCCCTGAGATGATCCGGGCTGTGGTGCAGTGGGCACAGCTCACAGAACAAAAGGAGGCGTCCAGTTAGCGGCGTATTACACATGTCCGAGCGAGCGCTGCACGGCAAAAGCTCTTCAGTCATTGGTTCTTTCAGGAAATGATTGACAGATCTGAACAGCCAATCAGGAGCCTTTAGGGCGGTGGCCCCACGTGGGGCAGAGGTGAGATAGTGACAGAGCAGCTCAGTAAAGCTGTTTGCAGAGGCTCTGACCTCCTCTGACCACAGACACCGGAGGAGGCTCCAGAGGCTCTGACCTCCTCTGACCACAGACACCGGAGGAGGCTCCAGAGGCTCTGACCTCCTCTGACCACAGACACCGGAGGAGGCTCCGGAGGCTCTGACCTCCTCTGACCACAGACACCGGAGGAGACTCCGGAGGCTCTGACCTCCTCTGACCACAGACACCGGAGGAGGCTCCAGAGGCTCTGACCTCCTCTGACCACAGACACCAGAGGAGGCTCCAGAGGCTCTGACCTCCTCTGACCACAGACACCGGAGGAGGCTCCAGAGGCTCTGACCTCCTCTGACCACAGACACCGGAGGAGGCTCCAGAGGCTCTGACCTCCTCTGACCACAGACACCAGAGGAGGCTCCAGAGGCTCTGACCTCCTCTGACCACAGACACCGGAGGAGGCTCCAGAGGCTCTGACCTCCTCTGACCACAGACACCAGAGGAGGCTCCAGAGGCTCTGACCTCCTCTGACCACAGACACTGGAGGAGGCTCCAGAGGCTCTGGAGACACATTTTAGGCCTGTTTTAGTTTTTTATCTGAAGAAAACCTGCCTGAAGCTCAGAAGAAGATTTATTTATTACACATTACATCTTATCACAGTTTGGAACATCCATCCATCCATCTTCTCCCGCTTAATCCAGCTGGGTCGCGGGGGCAGTTTGCTGCCCAATTCTCATAGCACCTGACCCCCTATGAACCCCTCTGCAGGTGGTGAGCCCACAGGAGGGTGGACAACATGGTCCTTGATGTTAGTTCATAGGGGCATGTTTTGGGTTTGGAACATCTGGTCCATATTTGGACACTTGTGTGAATTGACATATTTTTACACAAAGGGTCACAGCTCCAAACCCTGAGGCCCAGAGTCTGACACAGCTTCAGCAGTGAGTGTAGTGAGGCCCAGAGTCTGACACAGCTTCAGCAGTGAGTGTAGTGAGGCCCAGAGTCTGACACAGCTTCAGCAGTGAGTGTAGTGAGGCCCAGAGTCTGACACAGCTTCAGCAGTGAGTGTAGTGAGCCACACAGGCCCAGGAGGAAGTTTGACCAAGTCACAGCCTTTATTATTTTGTGTTTTTTTCTGACCTGTTTGAATGTGTGTGTGCTGTAAGTGAGCTGCACTCACAGTCTGAATGTGTGTGTGCTGTAAGTGAGCTGCACTCACAGTCTGAATGTGTGTGTGCTGTAAGTGAGCTGCACTCACAGTCTGAATGTGTGTGTGCTGTAAGTGAGCTGCACTCACAGTCTTCATCTGCAGATCTACAGAAACTAGAAGCTCTGAGCTTTAAAATGATGCGTCACACAAACCTGTGGGTCTGAGGTTTTCTTTAATGAGCTGTGACATGTTTGTGTCACTGCTGCTCACAGAATGAGGCGGGTGGAAACAGGCTAAGTTTAGGGTTTAAGGTTAGGTTCTCCTCCTCCTCCTCCTCCTCCTCGCCCCTCTCCTCCTCCTCCTCCCCTCTCCTCCTCACCCCTCTCCTCCTCCTCCTCCTCCTCGCCCCTCTCCTCCTCCTCCCCCTCTCCTCCCCCTCTCCTCCTCCTCCTCCCTCTCTCCTCCTCCTCCTCCTCCTCCTCCTCCCTTCTCCTCCTCCTCCTCCTCCTCCTCCACCTGGGTAGCTGTGGTCATACTGAACTGGCCCACGGGCCTGGACATCTATATCCTGTCCGTCCATGGGAGTGGATCTCTCCTTCACTGTAGTTCTCCCCGAGGTTTCTTCTTTTTCCCAGGACTCTGGGTTTTTTGGAGTTTTTCCTTGCTGAGAAGGAGGGTCTAAGGACAGGGGATGACTGGACCATGTTTCATTTGCTGCTTTACATGAATGTTGTTTATTCCTGTTCTGATATGTCTGTGTGTATGTTTTACTCATCCAGATCTTGGAACGCCCTTAGAGGAAACTGGTGTTGTGATTTTGGGCGCTACAAAAATAAATTGAATTGAATTGAATAGGGTTTAAGGTTTAAGGTTTAAGTTTAGGGGTTAGGGGCTTTTAATGAAGATAATAGAACGAAAAGAAAGATTAAGATTTGCATGTGAAAACTCAGTGCATTTATGAAGAACAGGAGATTCTCAGAGTCTAGAATGTGATGAGGTCAGAGCAGAGACTGGATTCAGATGAGGTTTAAAATAATATGAGACGTTTCTGTGGATTTATATGTGTGGATTTCACATGGGCCCAGAGACACTTTCCATTTCCAGGTCTAAAGCAGGACTAAACCAGGACTAAACCAGGACTAAACCAGGTCTAAACCAGGACTAAACCAGGACTAAACCAGGTCTAAACCAGGACTAAACCAGGTCTAAACCAGGACTAAACCAGGACTAAACCAGGTCTAAACCAGGACTAAACCAGGTCTAAACCAGGACTAAACCAGGTCTAAACCAGGACTAAACCAGGTCTAAACCAGGACTAAACCAGGTCTAAACCAGGACTAAACCAGGTCTAAACCAGGACTAAACCAGGACTAAACCAGGACTAAACCAGGTCTAAACCAGGACTAAACCAGGACTAAACCAGGTCTAAACCAGGACTAAACCAGGTCTAAACCAGGACTAAACCAGGACTAAACCAGGACTAAACCAGGACTAAACCAGGACTAAACCAGGTCTAAACCAGGACTAAACCAGGTCTAAACCAGGACTAAACCAGGTCTAAACCAGGACTAAACCAGGTCTAAACCAGGACTAAACCAGGACTAAACCAGGACTAAACCAGGTCTAAACCAGGACTAAACCAGGACTAAACCAGGTCTAAACCAGGACTAAACCAGGTCTAAACCAGGACTAAACCAGGACTAAACCAGGACTAAACCAGGTCTAAACCAGGACTAAACCAGGTCTAAACCAGGACTAAACCAGGTCTAAACCAGGACTAAACCAGGACTAAACCAGGTCTAAACCAGGACTAAACCAGGACTAAACCAGGACTAAACCAGGTCTAAACCAGGACTAAACCAGGTCTAAACCAGGACTAAACCAGGACTAAACCAGGTCTAAACCAGGACTAAACCAGGACTAAACCAGGACTAAACCAGGTCTAAACCAGGACTAAACCAGGTCTAAACCAGGACTAAACCAGGACTAAACCAGGTCTAAACCAGGACTAAACCAGGTCTAAACCAGGACTAAACCAGGTCTAAACCAGGACTAAACCAGGACTAAACCAGGTCTAAACCAGGACTAAACCAGGACTAAACCAGGACTAAACCAGGTCTAAACCAGGACTAAACCAGGTCTAAACCAGGACTAAACCAGGACTAAACCAGGTCTAAACCAGGACTAAACCAGGTCTAAACCAGGACTAAACCCGGTCTAAACCAGGACTAAACCAGGTCTAAACCAGGACTAAACCAGGTCTAAACCAGGACTAAACCAGGACTAAACCAGGTCTAAACCAGGACTAAACCAGGTCTAAACCAGGACTAAACCAGGACTAAACCAGGTCTAAACCAGGACTAAACCAGGACTAAACCAGGACTAAACCAGGTCTAAACCAGGACTAAACCAGGTCTAAACCAGGACTAAACCAGGACTAAACCAGGTCTAAACCAGGACTAAACCAGGACTAAACCAGGACTAAACCAGGTCTAAACCAGGACTAAACCAGGACTAAACCAGGACTAAACCAGGTCTAAACCAGGACTAAACCAGGACTAAACCAGGTCTAAACCAGGACTAAACCAGGACTAAACCAGGACTAAACCAGGTCTAAACCAGGACTAAACCAGGACTAAACCAGGACTAAACCAGGACTAAACCAGGTCTAAACCAGGACTAAACCAGGTCTAAACCAGGACTAAACCAGGACTAAACCAGGTCTAAACCAGGACTAAACCCGGTCTAAACCAGGACTAAACCAGGTCTAAACCAGGACTAAACCAGGTCTAAACCAGGACTAAACCAGGATTAAACCAGGTCTAAACCAGGACTAAACCAGGTCTAAACCAGGACTAAACCAGGACTAAACCAGGTCTAAACCAGGACTAAACCAGGACTAAACCAGGACTAAACCAGGTCTAAACCAGGACTAAACCAGGACTAAACCAGGTCTAAACCAGGACTAAACCAGGACTAAACCAGGACTAAACCAGGTCTAAACCAGGACTAAACCAGGTCTAAACCAGGACTAAACCAGGACTAAACCAGGTCTAAACCAGGACTAAACCAGGACTAAACCAGGTCTAAACCAGGACTAAACCAGGTCTAAACCAGGACTAAACCAGGTCTAAACCAGGTCTAAACCAGGACTAAACCAGGACTAAACCAGGTCTAAACCAGGTCTAAACCAGGTCTAAACCAGGACTAAACCAGGACTAAACCAGGACTAAACCAGGACTAAACCAGGTCTAAACCAGGACTAAACCAGGTCTAAACCAGGTCTAAACCAGGACTAAACCAGGACTAAACCAGGTCTAAACCAGGTCTAAACCAGGTCTAAACCAGGACTAAACCAGGACTAAACCAGGACTAAACCAGGACTAAACCAGGTCTAAACCAGGACTAAACCAGGTCTAAACCAGGACTAAACCAGGTCTAAACCAGGACTAAACCAGGACTAAACCAGGTCTAAACCAGGTCTAAACCAGGACTAAACCAGGACTAAACCAGGTCTAAACCAGGACTAAACCAGGACTAAACCAGGACTAAACCAGGTCTAAACCAGGACTAAACCAGGTCTAAACCAGGACTAAACCAGGACTAAACCAGGTCTAAACCAGGACTAAACCCGGTCTAAACCAGGACTAAACCAGGTCTAAACCAGGACTAAACCAGGTCTAAACCAGGACTAAACCAGGACTAAACCAGGTCTAAACCAGGACTAAACCAGGTCTAAACCAGGACTAAACCAGGACTAAACCAGGTCTAAACCAGGACTGAACCAGGACTAAACCAGGACTAAACCAGGTATAAACCAGGACTAAACCAGGTCTAAACCAGGACTAAACCAGGACTAAACCAGGTCTAAACCAGGACTAAACCAGGTCTAAACCAGGACTAAACCCGGTCTAAACCAGGACTAAACCAGGTCTAAACCAGGACTAAACCAGGTCTAAACCAGGACTAAACCAGGACTAAACCAGGTCTAAACCAGGACTAAACCAGGTCTAAACCAGGACTAAACCAGGTCTAAACCAGGACTAAACCAGGACTAAACCAGGTCTAAACCAGGACTAAACCAGGACTAAACCAGGACTAAAACCAGGTCTAAACCAGGACTAAACCAGGTCTAAACCAGGACTAAACCAGGACTAAACCAGGTCTAAACCAGGACTAAACCAGGACTAAACCAGGACTAAACCAGGTCTAAACCAGGACTAAACCAGGTCTAAACCAGGACTAAACCAGGACTAAACCAGGTCTAAACCAGGACTAAACCAGGTCTAAACCAGGACTAAACCAGGTCTAAACCAGGACTAAACCAGGACTAAACCAGGTCTAAACCAGGACTAAACCAGGACTAAACCAGGACTAAACCAGGTCTAAACCAGGACTAAACCAGGTCTAAACCAGGACTAAACCAGGACTAAACCAGGACTAAACCAGGTCTAAACCAGGACTAAACCCGGTCTAAACCAGGACTAAACCAGGTCTAAACCAGGACTAAACCAGGTCTAAACCAGGACTAAACCAGGACTAAACCAGGTCTAAACCAGGACTAAACCAGGTCTAAACCAGGACTAAACCAGGACTAAACCAGGTCTAAACCAGGACTAAACCAGGACTAAACCAGGACTAAACCAGGTCTAAACCAGGACTAAACCAGGACTAAACCAGGACTAAACCAGGTCTAAACCAGGACTAAACCAGGACTAAACCAGGACTAAACCAGGTCTAAACCAGGACTAAACCAGGACTAAACCAGGACTAAACCAGGTCTAAACCAGGACTAAACCAGGACTAAACCAGGTCTAAACCAGGACTAAACCAGGACTAAACCAGGACTAAACCAGGTCTAAACCAGGACTAAACCAGGACTAAACCAGGACTAAACCAGGACTAAACCAGGTCTAAACCAGGACTAAACCAGGTCTAAACCAGGACTAAACCAGGACTAAACCAGGTCTAAACCAGGACTAAACCCGGTCTAAACCAGGACTAAACCAGGTCTAAACCAGGACTAAACCAGGTCTAAACCAGGACTAAACCAGGATTAAACCAGGTCTAAACCAGGACTAAACCAGGTCTAAACCAGGACTAAACCAGGTCTAAACCAGGACTAAACCAGGTCTAAACCAGGTCTAAACCAGGACTAAACCAGGTCTAAACCAGGACTAAACCAGGTCTAAACCAGGTCTAAACCAGGACTAAACCAGGTCTAAACCAGGACTAAACCGGGTCTAAACCAGGACTAAACCAGGTCTACACCAGGACTAAACCAGGACTAAACCGGGTCTAAACCAGGTCTAAACCAGGACTAAACCAGGTCTAAACCAGGACTAAACCGGGTCTAAACCAGGTCTAAACCAGGACTAAACCAGGACTAAACCAGGTCTAAATCGGGTCTAAACCAGGACTAAACCAAGTCTAAACTGGGTCTAAACCGGGTCTAAACCAAGACTAAACAGGTCCAAACCTGGACTAAACCGGGTCTAAACCAAGACTAAACAGGTCCAAACCTGGACTAAACCAGGACTAAACCGGGTCTAAACCAGGTCTAAACCAGGACTAAACCAAGTCTAAACTGGGTCTAAACCGGGTCTAAACCAAGACTAAACAGGTCCAAACCTGGACTAAACCGGGTCTAAACCAAGACTAAACAGGTCCAAACCTGGACTAAACCAGGACTAAACCGGGTCTAAACCAGGTCTTAACCAGGTCTAAACCAGGACTAAACCAGGACTAAACCAGGTCTAAACCAGGACTAAACCAGGTCTAAACCAGGACTAAACCAGGTCTAAACCAGGTCTAAACCAGGACTAAACCAGGACTAAACCAGGTCTAAACCAGGACTAAACCAGGTCTAAACCAGGTCTAAACCAGGACTAAAACAGGACTAAACCAGGTCTAAACCAGGACTAAACCAGGTCTAAACCAGGTCTAAACCAGGACTAAACCAGGTCTAAACCAGGACTAAACCAGGTCTAAACCAGGTCTAAACCAGGACTAAACCAGGTCTAAACCAGGACTAAACCGGGTCTAAACCAGGACTAAACCAGGTCTAAACCAGGACTAAACCAGGACTAAACCGGGTCTAAACCAGGTCTAAACCAGGACTAAACCAGGTCTAAACCAGGACTAAACCGGGTCTAAACCAGGTCTAAACCAGGACTAAACCAGGACTAAACCAGGTCTAAATCGGGTCTAAACCAGGACTAAACCAAGTCTAAACTGGGTCTAAACCGGGTCTAAACCAAGACTAAACAGGTCCAAACCTGGACTAAACCGGGTCTAAACCAAGACTAAACAGGTCCAAACCTGGACTAAACCAGGACTAAACCGGGTCTAAACCAGGTCTAAACCAGGACTAAACCAAGTCTAAACTGGGTCTAAACCGGGTCTAAACCAAGACTAAACAGGTCCAAACCTGGACTAAACCGGGTCTAAACCAAGACTAAACAGGTCCAAACCTGGACTAAACCGGGTCTTAACCAAGACTAAACAGGTCCAAACCTGGACTAAACCGGGTCTAAACCAAGACTAAACGGGTCCAAACCTGGACTAAACCAAGACTAAACAGGTCCAAACCTGGACTAAACCGGGTCTAAACCAGGACTAAACCAGGTCTAAACCAGGACTAAACCAGGTCTAAACCAGGACTAAACCAGGACTAAACCAGGTCTAAACCAGGACTAAACCAGGTCTAAACCAGGTCTAAACCAGGTCTAAACCAGGACTAAACCAGGTCTAAACCAGGTCTAAACCAGGACTAAACCAGGTCTAAACCAGGTCTAAACCAGGACTAAACCAGGACTAAACCAGGACTAAACCAGGACTAAACCAGGTTTAAACCAGGTCTAAACCAGGTCTAAACCAGGACTAAACCAGGTCTAAACCAGGACTAAACCAGGACTAAACCAGGTCTAAACCAGGACTAAACCAGGTCTAAACCAGGTCTAAACCAGGTCTAAACCAGGACTAAACCAGGTCTAAACCAGGACTAAACCAGGTCTAAACCAGGTCTTAACCAGGTCTAAACCAGGACTAAACCAGGACTAAACCAGGTCTAAACCAGGACTAAACCAGGTCTAAACCAGGACTAAACCAGGACTAAACCAGGTCTAAACCAGGACAAAACCAGGACTAAACCAGGTCTAAACCAGGTCTAAACCAGGACTAAACCAGGACTAAACCAGGTCTAAACCAGGACTAAACCAGGTCTAAACCAGGTCTAAACCAGGACTAAACCAGGACTAAACCAGGTCTAAACCAGGACTAAACCAGGTCTAAACCAGGACTAAACCAGGTCTAAACCAGGACTAAACCGGGTCTAAACCAGGACTAAACCAGGTCTAAACCAGGACTAAACCAGGACTAAACCGGGTCTAAACCGGGTCTGAACCGGGTCTAAACCAGGTCTAAACCAGGACTAAACCAGGACTAAACCAGGTCTAAATCGGGTCTAAACCAGGACTAAACCAAGTCTAAACTGGGTCTAAACCGGGTCTAAACCAAGACTAAACAGGTCCAAACCTGGACTAAACCGGGTCTAAACCGAGACTAAACAGGTCCAAACCTGGACTAAACCAGGACTAAACCGGGTCTAAACCAGGTCTAAACCAGGACTAAACCAAGTCTAAACTGGGTCTAAACCGGGTCTAAACCAAGACTAAACAGGTCCAAACCTGGACTAAACCGGGTCTAAACCAAGACTAAACAGGTCCAAACCTGGACTAAACCAGGACTAAACCGGGTCTAAACCAGGTCTAAACCAGGACTAAACCAGGACTAAACTGGGTCTAAACCAAGACTAAACAGGTCCAAACCTGGACTAAACCGGGTCTAAACCAAGACTAAACAGGTCCAAACCTGGACTAAACCGGGTCTAAACCAAGACTAAACAGGTCCAAACCTGGACTAAACCGGGTCTAAACCAAGACTAAACAGGTCCAAACCTGGACTAAACCGGGTCTAAACCAAGACTAAACAGGTCCAAACCTGGACTAAACCAGGTCTAAACTGGGTCTAAACCAAGACTAAACAGGTCCAAACCTGGACTAAACCGGGTCTAAACCAAGACTAAACAGGTCCAAACCTGGACTAAACCGGGTCTAAACCAAGACTAAACAGGTCCAAACCTGGACTAAACCGGGTCTAAACCAAGACTAAACGGGTCCAAACCTGGTCTAAACCAAGACTAAACGGGTCCAAACCTGGACTAAACCAAGACTAAACAGATCCAAACCTGGACTAAACCAAGTCTAAACTGGGTCTAAACCGGGTCTAAACCAAGACTAAACAGGTCCAAACCTGGACTAAACCGGGTCTAAACCAAGACTAAACAGGTCCAAACCTGGACTAAACCAGGACTAAACCGGGTCTAAACCAGGTCTAAACCAGGACTAAACGGGTCCAAACCTGGACTAAACCAAGACTAAACAGGTCCAAACCTGGACTAAACTGGGTCTAAACCAGGACTAAACCAGGACTAAACCAGGACTAAACCAGGACTAAACCAGGTCTAAACCAGGACAAAACCAGGACTAAACCAGGTCTAAACCAGGTCTAAACCAGGACTAAACCAGGACTAAACCAGGACTAAACCAGGACTAAACCAGGTCTAAACCAGGACTAAACCAGGTCTAAACCAGGTCTAAACCAGGACTAAACCAGGTCTAAACCAGGACTAAACCAGGTCTAAACCAGGACTAAACAGGTCCAAACCTGGACTAAACCAGGACTAAACCAGGACTAAACCAGGACTAAACCAGGACTAAACCAGGTCTAAACCAGGACAAAACCAGGACTAAACCAGGTCTAAACCAGGACTAAACCAGGACTAAACCAGGTCTAAACCAGGACTAAACCAGGTCTAAACCAGGTCTAAACCAGGACTAAACCAGGACTAAACCAGGTCTAAACCAGGACTAAACCAGGTCTAAACCAGGTCTAAACCAGGACTAAACCAGGTCTAAACCAGGACTAAACCAGGTCTAAACCAGGTCTAAACCAGGACTAAACCAGGTCTAAACCAGGACTAAACCGGGTCTAAACCGGGTCTGAACCGGGTCTAAACCAGGTCTAAACCAGGACTAAACCAAGTCTAAACTGGGTCTAAACCGGGTCTAAACCAAGACTAAACAGGTCCAAACCTGGACTAAACCAGGACTAAACCGGGTCTAAACCAGGTCTAAACCAGGACTAAACCAAGTCTAAACTGGGTCTAAACCGGGTCTAAACCAAGACTAAACAGGTCCAAACCTGGACTAAACCAGGACTAAACCAGGACTAAACCAGGTCTAAACCGAGTCTAAACATGTTTTAGGATAAATGCGCTGGTCCGGGCCTCGGTGCTCGCGGGGATGTAGCTCAGTGGTAGAGCGCATGCTTTGCATGTATGAGGCCCCGGGTTCAATCCCCGGCATCTCCACGGTTAATATTTTCTTTATCTTATTTAAACTCGATCCACGGTCAAAATAAAACGACACAAACTGTGACATTTTACCGTAATTATTTTACAGTTATAATACAACAATAATATTGTATAAATTCCGCTGTAAACAGCAGTTTCCTTACTTTAATTTGACGACAAAAGACTCGAGACCAGAGAAACCCACCTGTGATTAAGGACACAAAAACACATTTTTACAAGTAAAACCTGTGATTAATGACACAAAAACACATTTTTACAAGTAAAACCTGTGATTAATGACACAAAAACACATTTTTACAAGTAAAACCTGTGATTAAGGACACAAAAACACATTTTTACAAGTAAAACCTGTGATTAATGACACAAAAACACATTTTTACAAGTAAAACCTGTGATTAATGACACAAAAACACATTTTTACAAGTAAAACCTGTGATTAAGGACAAAAACACATTTTTACAAGTAAAACCTGTGATTAATGACACAAAAACATTTTTACAAGTAAAACCTGTGATTAATGACACAAAAACATTTTTACAAGTAAAACCTGTGATTAATGACACAAAACACATTTTTACAAGTAAAACCTGTGATTAATAACACAAAACACATTTTTACAAATAAATACTGTGATTAATGACACAAAAACACATTTTTACAAGTAAAACCTGTGATGAATGACACAAAAACACATTTTTACAAATAAATACTGTGATTAATGACACAAAAACACATTTTTACAAGTAAAACCTGTGATTAATGACACAAAAACACATTTTTACAAGTAAAACCTGTGATTAAGGACACAAAAACACATTTTTACAAGTAAAACCTGTGATTAAGGACACAAAACACATTTTTACAAGTAAAACCTGTGATTAATGACACAAAAACACATTTTTACAAGTAAAACCTGTGATTAATGACAAAAACACATTTTTACAAGTAAAACCTGTGATTAAGGACACAAAAACATTTTTACAAGTAAAACCTGTGATTAAGGACACAAAAACATTTTTACAAGTAAAACCTGTGATTAATAACACAAAACACATTTTTACAAATAAAACCTGTGATTAATGACACAAAAACACATTTTTACAAGTAAAACCTGTGATTAATGACACAAAAACACATTTTTACAAGTAAAACCTGTGATTAATGACACAAAAACATTTTTACAAGTAAAACCTGTGATTAATGACACAAAAACATTTTTACAAGTAAAACCTGTGATTAATGACACAAAAACATTTTTACAAGTAAAACCTGTGATTAATGACACAAAACACATTTTTACAAGTAAAACCTGTGATTAATAACACAAAACACATTTTTACAAATAAATACTGTGATTAATGACACAAAAACACATTTTTACAAGTAAAACCTGTGATTAATGACACAAAAACACATTTTTACAAATAAATACTGTGATTAATGACACAAAAACACATTTTTACAAGTAAAACCTGTGATTAATGACACAAAAACACATTTTTACAAATAAATACTGTGATTAATGACACAAAAACACATTTTTACAAGTAAAACCTGTGATTAATGACACAAAAACACATTTTTACAAATAAATACTGTGATTAATGACACAAAAACACATTTTTACAAGTAAAACCTGTGATTAAGGACACAAAAACACATTTTTACAAGTAAAACCTGTGATTAATGACACAAAACACATTTTTACAAATAAATACTGTGATTAATGACACAAAAACACATTTTTACAAGTAAAACCTGTGATTAAGGACACAAAAACACATTTTTACAAGTAAAACCTGTGATTAATGACACAAAAACATTTTTACAAGTAAAACCTGTGATTAAGGACACAAAAACATTTTTACAAGTAAAACCTGTGATTAATGACACAAAAACATTTTTACAAGTAAAACCTGTGATTAATGACACAAAAACATTTTTACAAGTAAAACCTGTGATTAATGACACAAAACACATTTTTACAAGTAAAACCTGTGATTAATAACACAAAACACATTTTTACAAATAAATACTGTGATTAATGACACAAAAACACATTTTTACAAGTAAAACCTGTGATTAATGACACAAAAACACATTTTTACAAATAAATACTGTGATTAATGACACAAAAACACATTTTTACAAGTAAAACCTGTGATTAATGACACAAAAACACATTTTTACAAGTAAAACCTGTGATTAAGGACACAAAAACACATTTTTACAAGTAAAACCTGTGATTAAGGACACAAAACACATTTTTACAAGTAAAACCTGTGATTAATGACACAAAAACACATTTTTACAAGTAAAACCTGTGATTAATGACACAAAAACACATTTTTACAAGTAAAACCTGTGATTAATGACACAAAAACACATTTTTACAAGTAAAACCTGTGATTAATGACACAAAAACATTTTTACAAGTAAAACCTGTGATTAATGACACAAAAACATTTTTACAAGTAAAACCTGTGATTAATGACACAAAAACATTTTTACAAGTAAAACCTGTGATTAAGGACACAAAAACATTTTTACAAGTAAAACCTGTGATTAATGACACAAAAACACATTTTTACAAGTAAAACCTGTGATTAAGAACAAAAAACATTTTTACAAGTAAAACCTGTGATTAAGGACACAAAAACATTTTTACAAGTAAAACCTGTGATTAAGGACAAAAAAACACATTTTTACAAGTAAAACCTGTGATTAATGACACAAAAACACATTTTTACAAATAAATACTGTGATTAATGACACAAAAACACATTTTTACAAGTAAAACCTGTGATTAATGACACAAAAACACATTTTTACAAGTAAAACCTGTGATTAAGGACACAAAAACACATTTTTACAAGTAAAACCTGTGATTAAGGACACAAAACACATTTTTACAAGTAAAACCTGTGATTAATGACACAAAAACACATTTTTACAAGTAAAACCTGTGATTAATGACAAAAACACATTTTTACAAGTAAAACCTGTGATTAAGGACACAAAACACATTTTTACAAGTAAAACCTGTGATTAATGACACAAAAACACATTTTTACAAGTAAAACCTGTGATTAATGACACAAAACACATTTTTACAAGTAAAACCTGTGATTAAGGACACAAAAACATTTTTACAAGTAAAACTTGTGATTAATGACACAAAACACATTTTTACAAGTAAAACCTGTGATTAAGGACACAAAAACATTTTTACAAGTAAAACCTGTGATTAATGACACAAAAACACATTTTTACAAGTAAAACCTGTGATTAAGGACACAAAAACATTTTTACAAGTAAAACCTGTGATTAAGGACACAAAAACATTTTTACAAGTAAAACCTGTGATTAATGACACAAAAACACATTTTTACAAATAAATACTGTGATTAATGACACAAAAACACATTTTTACAAATAAATACTGTGATTAATGACACAAAAACACATTTTTACAAGTAAAACCTGTGATTAAGGACACAAAAACACATTTTTACAAGTAAAACCTGTGATTAAGGACACAAAACACATTTTTACAAGTAAAACCTGTGATTAATGACACAAAAACACATTTTTACAAGTAAAACCTGTGATTAAGGACACAAAAACACATTTTTACAAGTAAAACCTGTGATTAAGGACACAAAACACATTTTTACAAGTAAAACCTGTGATTAATGACACAAAAACACATTTTTACAAGTAAAACCTGTGATTAATGACACAAAACACATTTTTACAAGTAAAACCTGTGATTAAGGACACAAAAACATTTTTACAAGTAAAACTTGTGATTAATGACACAAAACACATTTTTACAAGTAAAACCTGTGATTAAGGACACAAAAACATTTTTACAAGTAAAACCTGTGATTAATGACACAAAACACATTTTTACAAGTAAAACCTGTGATTAAGGACACAAAACACATTTTTACAAGTAAAACCTGTGATTAATGACACAAAACACATTTTTACAAGTAAAACCTGTGATTAATAACACAAAACACATTTTTACAAGTAAAACCTGTGATTAATAACACAAAACACATTTTTACAAGTAAAACCTGTGATTAATAACACAAAACACATTTTTACAAATAAATACTGTGATTAATGACACAAAAACACATTTTTACAAGTAAAACCTGTGATTAATGACACAAAACACATTTTTACAAGTAAAACCTGTGATTAATAACACAAAACACATTTTTACAAGTAAAACCTGTGATTAATAACACAAAACACATTTTTACAAGTAAAACCTGTGATTAATAACACAAAACACATTTTTACAAGTAAAACCTGTGATTAAGGACACAAAACACATTTTTACAAGTAAAACCTGTGATTAATGACACAAAACACATTTTTACAAGTAAAACCTGTGATTAATAACACAAAACACATTTTTACAAGTAAAACCTGTGATTAATGACACAAAACACATTTTTACAAGTAAAACCTGTGATTAATGACACAAAACACATTTTTACAAGTAAAACCTGTGATTAATGACACAAAACACATTTTTACAAGTAAAACCTGTGATTAATAACACAAAACACATTTTTACAAGTAAAACCTGTGATTAATGACACAAAACACATTTTTACAAGTAAAACCTGTGATTAATGACACAAAACACATTTTTACAAGTAAAACCTGTGATTAATAACACAAAACACATTTTTACAAGTAAAACCTGTGATTAATAACACAAAACACATTTTTACAAATAAATACTGTGATTAATAACACAAAACACATTTTTACAAATAAATACTGTGATTAATGACACAAAACACATTTTTACAAGTAAAACCTGTGATTAATGACACAAAACACATTTTTACAAGTAAAACCTGTGATTAATGACACAAAACACATTTTTACAAGTAAAACCTGTGATTAATAACACAAAACACATTTTTACAAGTAAAACCTGTGATTAATGACACAAAACACATTTTTACAAGTAAAACCTGTGATTAATGACACAAAACACATTTTTACAAGTAAAACCTGTGATTAATAACACAAAACACATTTTTACAAGTAAAACCTGTGATTAATAACACAAAAACATTTTTACAAATAAAACCTGTGATTAATGACACAAAAACACATTTTTACAAATAAAACCTGTGGCTCCTCCCCCGGAAGCCCTGCCCCCCGGAAGCCCCGCCCCCCGGAAGCCCCTCCCTCCGTCACTAGGAGACCTCCGCTGTTTACTAAGATGTCCTCCTCCCGCTGCAGCCGCAGCTCCGCCGCCTCCAAATGTCTTAAATTAGCGGCTCCCGGAGTTTTTTAGCCCGGTTTCCTCTCACTCCTTTCGGGATCCTTTCTTCCAGCTGCGCGCTTCCCGGAGAGCTTCAACAAGAGCTCCGCCAGCGGGGCAAAATACGCCCGTACTTTGAATTATTGTATATAGAATTCTAGAATCGGAATTCCACCAATCAGATCGCAGCAACAGAACTTAAAGACACTCCAAAGCTTTAATGTGTCAAAGCTCAAAGAAGCAGAGAATGTGGGTTGTTCTCGCTTTCAGCAGCAGAACATTTGAGAAGAGAGTTCAGATCTTTCATGAAGACAAAGCTTCAAAGACTTCAAAGCTTTGAAGTGTCCACAGACGGACGGACGGACAGACGGACGGACAGCGCCATAACATAATAGGTCCCGTTTTATCACGGGCGTATAAAAATGCAGCTGAAACACCTAAAAACCCTGTTACCGCCGCAGGTGAGTGTCTGTTAGCCGCAGTTAGCCGCTAGTGACGCAAATCGGGTGAATGTTTCCACGGCCACACGCGTAAAGGGCGAATACTGATCATAAACCCTGCACGATCCGCTCTGTTATGGGTTTGGGCTAAACAAATGCAATTTATGCTCCTCTGGTTTAGCCCTGAAACAGACCTGATAGAGTCCTGGTTTAGACCTGATAGAGTCCTGGTTTAGACCTGATAAAGTCCTGGTTTAGCTCAAGTTTAGTCCTGGTTTAGACCTGATAGAGTCCTGGTTTAGCTCAAGTTTAGACCTGGTTTAGACCTGATAGAGTCCTGGTTTAGCTCAAGTTTAGACCTGATAGAGTCCTGGTTTAGACCTGATAAAGTCCTGGTTTAGCTCAAGTTTAGACCTGATAAAGTCCTGGTTTAGACCTGATAAAGTCCTGGTTTAGCTCAAGTTTAGTCCTGGTTTAGACCTGATAAAGTCCTGGTTTAGCTCAAGTTTAGTCCTGGTTTAGACCTGATAAAGTCCTGGTTTAGCTCAAGTTTAGTCCTGGTTTAGACCTGATAAAGTCCTGGTTTAGCTCAAGTTTAGACCTGATAAAGTCCTGGTTTAGCTCAAGTTTAGACCTGATAAAGTCCTGGTTTAGCTCAAGTTTAGACCTGATAAAGTCCTGGTTTAGCTCAAGTTTAGTCCTGGTTTAGACCTGATAAAGTCCTGGTTTAGCTCAAGTTTAGACCTGATAAAGTCCTGGTTTAGCTCAAGTTTAGACCTGATAAAGTCCTGGTTTAGCTCAAGTTTAGACCTGATAAAGTCCTGGTTTAGCTCAAGTTTAGACCTGATAAAGTCCTGGTTTAGCTCAAGTTTAGTCCTGGTTTAGACCTGATAAAGTCCTGGTTTAGACCTGATAAAGTCCTGGTTTAGCTCAAGTTTAGACCTGATAAAGTCCTGGTTTAGCTCAAGTTTAGACCTGATAAAGTCCTGGTTTAGCTCAAGTTTAGTCCTGGTTTAGACCTGATAAAGTCCTGGTTTAGCTCAAGTTTAGACCTGATAAAGTCCTGGTTTAGCTCAAGTTTAGTCCTGGTTTAGACCTGATAAAGTCCTGGTTTAGCTCAAGTTTAGACCTGATAAAGTCCTGGTTTAGCTCAAGTTTAGACCTGATAAAGTCCTGGTTTAGCTCGAGTTTGGTCCTGGTTTAGACCTGATAAAGTCCTGGTTTAGCTCGAGTTTGGTCCTGGTTTAGACCTGATAAAGTCCTGGTTTAGCTCAAGTTTAGACCTGATAAAGTCCTGGTTTAGCTCAAGTTTAGACCTGATAAAGTCCTGGTTTAGACCTGATAAAGTCCTGGTTTAGCTCAAGTTTGGTCCTGGTTTAGACCTGATAAAGTCCTGGTTTAGCTCAAGTTTAGTCCTGGTTTAGACCTGATAAAGTCCTGGTTTAGACCTGATAAAGTCCTGGTTTAGCTCAAGTTTGGTCCTGGTTTAGACCTGATAAAGTCCTGGTTTAGCTCAAGTTTAGTCCTGGTTTAGACCTGATAAAGTCCTGGTTTAGACCTGGTAAAGTCCTGGTTTAGCTCAAGTTTAGACCCGATAAAGTCCTGGTTTAGCCCTGATAAAGTCCTGGTTTAGACCTGGTAAAGTCCTGGTTTAGCTCAAGTTTAGACCCGATAAAGTCCTGGTTTAGCCCTGATAAAGTCCTGGTTTAGACCTGATAAAGTCCTGGTTTAGACCTGATAAAGTCCTGGTTTAGCTCAAGTTTAGTCCTGGTTTAGACCTGATAAAGTCCTGGTTTAGCTCAAGTTTAGTCCTGGTTTAGACCTGATAAAGTCCTGGTTTAGCCCTGCTTTAGATCACGTGGGACCTTTCTTGTATAAACTGGGACATATCAGTGGTTTTGGATAAATCTGCTGGGGAAACAGGGACTCCTGGAGATGCTGGGAGTATTTTTCCCGTAAATGAACATGATCCCTGGATTATGTTACACCTTAAAAGAGCCATTAGCGTCTCGTCTGACACTGTGGACACCCCCGGGACAGTCCCAGTCCATAAGATTTTTGGAGTAATAAGAATATTTAATTGAAATGAAAAATGCAAAAATATCTTCTTTTTCTGATGATCTCAGGCAGTTTTTATGAAGTCATTTATGTCCAGAAAAGGTCAAGAAATCACACTGTCTGGGTCAGCCCTTTAAGGTTTTTAACTGAATAAACGACGGGTTTGTTGGAGCAGAATAATTGGCACATTTGACAATTCTTATGTTTTTTTTCTGCAGGATAAAGATGGGCTGAATAGTTGTTTTGTAATTGTTTCCCCCAAATTTCTACACAATAATGTAAATATGGCAAAATTAGAGAATTCTATAACAGACAGAGTGAGTTTGGACTCACGGATGTTTTGACTTTGCACATTATACCAATAATTTGAGATCATTTTGTTTTCAAATAGTTCGTCTGGATTTTCCACTGTTATCACCCAAACATGTTGTCGTACTTACCCTCTATTTCTATTTGTGCTATTTTTATTTTAGTTACATTTGCAATGTTCCCTTTACCAAAGATCATACGTTTAGTTTTATGGAGATTCACTGTTAGTTTGTCATTAAACCATTTCTTCTGCTGCTCCAAAGTCTGTCCAGAGCCCCAGAGACTCGTATCATCAGCAAATAAAATAAAACACACAAGTTTAGGACCTCGCAGGTTTCATTTCTGTACAGAATAAACACTTTAGGCCTGAGGACAGAGCCCTGTGGGACTTTAAATCAGGATTTAAATCATTCAGTTGGACATTTTCCTCTCACTAAATCATTTTAGCCAATGGTGCGCAGTGCCTCATGTGAGGCGTTGTGTGGTGCGTTGTCCAACAGGGGGCAGTTGTGTTGTGTTGTTGTGTTGTTGAGCTGTGGTGCTTTTCTCTCTCCAGCAGGGGGCAGTTGTGTTGTTGTGTTGTTGTGTTGAGCTGTGGTGCTTTTCTCCTCTCTCCAGCAGGGGGCAGTTGTGTTGTTGTGTTGTTGTGTTGAGCTGTGGTGCTTTTCTCCTCTCTCCAGCAGGGGGCAGTTGTGTTGTGTTGTTGTGTTGTTGAGCTGTGGTGCTTTTCTCTCTCCAGGAGGGGGCGGCGAAGGTCACGTGTTTGGCATGGGCTCCGAGCGGGACACGTTTCGCCGTCTGCACCGTGGACAGAGTCGTGCTTCTGTACGACGAGCACGGAGAGCGAAGGGACAAGTTCTCCACCAAACCCATCGACCAGAAGGTAAACAGAACACTTCCTGATTCACACAGTGACATCACACAGTGACATCACACAGTGACATCACACAGTGACGACGTTCCATCAGAGTTTGAATTTTAAACTCATTTCTCATTTTTTAGCTCTAAAAAATATATTTTTAAATATTCAGCACAAATATTTTCAAACCTCAGATTCATCAGTTAAAATTCAGAGTAAAAGTCGCAGTAAAGATCCCTGACGGAGGCAGAATCAGTCCTGTGAGTGACAGGGACAGAGGCTGTTTCCTATTGGCCGCGCTCATCTGTGGGCGGGGCTTGAGGTTTGAATTCTGACCAATCAGATCGCTTCACTGCTCCACTTCCTGTTTGTTAAGTCAGATCAGATCAGTCTGGATCGACGCTTCTGCCTCAGCGTCTCAGATCTTTGCTGCGAAATTTTACACTCTGAAAATATTTGTGCTGAATATTTAAAAGGTGATTTTTTTAAATATTTAATTTTAAACACATTGAAAATGTACAAATATAATATAATTAACTGACATTCAGAATAAAAACATGTTTTTTCAGAGTTAAAAATTCTAAGTGAGAAATTCCGTGATATTTAAAATTGTAAACCTGGTGGAGCTCAGGTCTTCCATAAGTGGGGGAGGTTCAGGTTATTCCGCACTAACCTGGTCCCTGTCCTCAGTTCGGAAAGCAGAGCTACATGGTGAACGACATGGCCTTTTCCCCCGACTCCACCAAAATCGCCGTCGCTCAGTCAGACAACATCATCTTCGTGTACAGGATCGGAGCAGAATGGTACCGTGGATTTTTGTGTGGATTTTGTCATTTACTATTTAAATTAAAATTTCACGTTGTAACTAAAAATCCACATTTTGTGTTTAGGGGCGATAAGAAAGCCATTTGCAACAAGTTTGTCCAGAACGTGAGTACGGCTGTGAACACCAGGGGGCAGCGTTGTTTTTTGCAATGATTTTTTTCACACCAAAACTTTATTTTTGGAGTAATTTTATTTGTACGTTTGGAGTAATTTTATTTGTACGTTTGGAGTAATTTTATTTGTACGGATTCTCTTCGGTGCAGCTCTCGGTTACTCATGAATCCATGTTTGAAACCCCAAAGTCAGAACATTTTTGTATTTATTTGATGTAATATCGCTCCGTGCACCACTGGTTCTTTTTAATTTCATTTAAGAATGAAACAATAAAATGGGAAAACAGTTAATTATTTAATTATTTAATTATTTTGTTTTATTTAACAAAAAAACAGATTTGGACCTCGATTTCCAGTATTTAATTTCAAGTTTATTCCAGAATCAGTCTGGTTCCTGTTTTAATCCTGATCTTTTCTTCTCTGGTTTCTCTGAAGTTCTGCTGCTGAAGGACTCGCCTGAAAACTCATGTCGGTCTCGTGGACAAACGTGTTTCTTCTTTTACTTTGGCGTCTGAGAAAGTAAATGTGGAACTGCAGGACGAGAAACTCTCCTGTGTTCAGACTCTGAATTCAACAGAACTTCAGATAAACCAGAGGGAATCAAATATCAGCTTTAAAATAAACACCAGACTGTTTTTTGTTTGGTGTGATTCGAAATAAACTTAATTAAAGACTGGAAATAGAGGTCGAAGTCTGTTTTTTTGTTAAATAAAACGTAATAATGAAATAACAAACAGTTTTTCGTTCTTAAATGAAATTCAAAAGAGCCAAATGTGCACAGACCTGTATTTTAGTTTCCATTCTCCACCACGAGACACTTTTATGTCCCACATCTGGATGGACGTTGTTGAGCTTCTGTGTTTTTCAGAGCGCCGTGACCCGAGTGCTGTGGCCCGCAGACCAGTCCATTGTGTTCGGTTTAGTGGACGGAAAGGTAAACGTCTCAAAACGAGAAAATTAAGCTCCAGATTCGGCTGCTCTGCTCTAATGTAGTTTATCCTGAGACTCCATGTCCCATAATCCTCTGCTCTAATGTAGTTTATCCTGAGACTCCATGTCCCATAATCCTCTGCTCTAATGTAGTTTATCCTGAGACTCCATGTCCCATAATCCTCTGCTCTAATGTAGTTTATCCTGAGACTCCATGTCCCATAATCCTCTGCTCTAATGTAGTTTATCCTGAGACTCCATGTCCCATAATCCTCTGCTCTAATGTAGTTTATCCTGAGACTCCATGTCCCATAATCCTCTGCTCTAATGTAGTTTATCCTGAGACTCCATGTCCCATAATCCTCTGCTCTAATGTAGTTTATCCTGAGACTCCATGTCCCATAATCCTCTGCTCTAATGTAGTTTATCCTGAGACTCCATGTCCCATAATCCTCTGCTCTAATGTAGTTTATCCTGAGACTCCATGTCCCATAATCCTCTGCTCTAATGTAGTTTATCCTGAGACTCCATGTCCCATAATCCTCTGCTCTAATGTAGTTTATCCTGAGACTCCATGTCCCATAATCCTCTGCTCTAATGTAGTTTATCCTGAGACTCCATGTCCCATAATCCTCTGCTCTGATGTAGTTTATCCTGAGACTCCATGTCCCATAATCCTCTGCTCTAATGTAGTTTATCCTGAGACTCCATGTCCCATAATCCTCTGCTCTAATGTAGTTTATCCTGAGACTCCATGTCCCATAATCCTCTGCTCTAATGTAGTTTATCCTGAGACTCCATGTCCCATAATCCTCTGCTCTAATGTAGTTTATCCTGAGACTCCATGTCCCATAATCCTCTGCTCTAATGTAGTTTATCCTGAGACTCCATGTCCCATAATCCTCTGCTCTAATGTAGTTTATCCTGAGACTCCATGTCCCATAATCCTCTGCTCTAATGTAGTTTATCCTGAGACTCCATGTCCCATAATCCTCTGCTCTAATGTAGTTTATCCTGAGACTCCATGTCCCATAATCCTCTGCTCTAATGGAGTTTATCCTGAGACTCCATGTCCCATAATCCTCTGCTCTAATGTAGTTTATCCTGAGACTCCATGTCCCATAATCCTCTGCTCTAATGTAGTTTATCCTGAGACTCCATGTCCCATAATCCTCTGCTCTAATGTAGTTTATCCTGAGACTCCATGTCCCATAATCCTCTGCTCTAATGTAGTTTATCCTGAGACTCCATGTCCCATAATCCTCTGCTCTAATGTAGTTTATCCTGAGACTCCATGTCCCATAATCCTCTGCTCTAATGTAGTTTATCCTGAGACTCCATGTCCCATAATCCTCTGCTCTAATGTAGTTTATCCTGAGACTCCATGTCCCATAATCCTCTGCTCTAATGTAGTTTATCCTGAGACTCCATGTCCCATAATCCTCTGCTCTAATGTAGTTTATCCTGAGACTCCATGTCCCATAATCCTCTGCTCTAATGTAGTTTATCCTGAGACTCCATGTCCCATAATCCTCTGCTCTAATGTAGTTTATCCTGAGACTCCATGTCCCATAATCCTCTGCTCTAATGTAGTTTATCCTGAGACTCCATGTCCCATAATCCTCTGCTCTAATGTAGTTTATCCTGAGACTCCATGTCCCATAATCCTCTGCTCTAATGTAGTTTATCCTGAGACTCCATGTCCCATAATCCTCTGCTCTAATGTAGTTTATCCTGAGACTCCATGTCCCATAATCCTCTGCTCTAATGTAGTTTATCCTGAGACTTCATGTCCCATAATCCTCTGCTCTAATGTAGTTTATCCTGAGACTCCATGTCCCATAATCCTCTGCTCTAATGTAGTTTATCCTGAGACTTCATGTCCCATAATCCTCTGCTCTAATGTAGTTTATCCTGAGACTTCATGTCCCATAATCCTCTGCTCTAATGTAGTTTATCCTGAGACTCCATGTCCCATAATCCTCTGCTCTAATGTAGTTTATCCTGAGACTCCATGTCCCATAATCCTCTGCTCTAATGTAGTTTATCCTGAGACTCCATGTCCCATAATCCTCTGCTCTAATGTAGTTTATCCTGAGACTCCATGTCCCATAATCCTCTGCTCTAATGTAGTTTATCCTGAGACTCCATGTCCCATAATCCTCTGCTCTAATGTAGTTTATCCTGAGACTCCATGTCCCATAATCCTCTGCTGCTCTGATGTCGTTTCCT
>CM068365.1:255201-380201 GCA_034769755.1 Odontamblyopus lacepedii | reverse complement strand
CTCTTCTCTAGATGATGTAGGTGATTTTCAGCTCTTCTCTAGATGATGTAGGTGATTTTCAGCACTTCTCTAGATGATGTAGGTGATTTTCAGCTCTTCTCTAGATGATGTAGGTGATTTTCAGCTCTTCTCTAGATGATGTAGGTGATTTTCAGCTCTTCTCTAGATGATGTAGGTGATTTTCAGCTCTTCTCTAGATGATGTAGGTGATTTTCAGCTCTTCTCTAGATGATGTAGGTGATTTTCAGCACTTCTCTAGATGATGTAGGTGATTTTCAGCACTTCTCTAGATGATGTAGGTGATTTTCAGCACTTCTCTAGATGATGTAGGTGATTTTCAGCTCTTCTCTAGATGATGTAGGTGATTTTCAGCTCTTCTCTAGATGATATAGGTGATTTTCAGCTCTTCTCTAGATGATGTAGGTGATTTTCAGCTCTTCTCTAGATGACGTAGGTGATTTTCAGCTCTTCTCTAGATGATGTAGGTGATTTTCAGCACTTCTCTAGATGATGTAGGTGATTTTCAGCACTTCTCTAGATGATGTAGGTGATTTTCAGCACTTCTCTAGATGATGTAGGTGATTTTCAGCTCTTCTCTAGATGATGTAGGTGATTTTCAGCTCTTCTCTAGATGATGTAGGTGATTTTCAGCACTTCTCTAGATGATGTAGGTGATTTTCAGCTCTTCTCTAGATGATGTAGGTGATTTTCAGCTCTTCTCTAGATGATGTAGGTGATTTTCAGCTCTTCTCTAGATGATGTAGGTGATTTTCAGCTCTTCTCTAGATGATGTAGGTGATTTTCAGCACTTCTCTAGATGATGTAGGTGATTTTCAGCACTTCTCTAGATGATGTAGGTGATTTTCAGCTCTTCTCTAGATGATGTAGGTGATTTTCACCTCTTCTCTAGATGATGTAGGTGATTTTCACCTCTTCTCTAGATGATGTAGGTGATTTTCAGCACTTCTCTAGATGATGTAGGTGATTTTCAGCTCTTCTCTAGATGATGTACAGTGATTTTCAGCTCTTCTCTAGATGATGTAGGTGATTTTCACCTCTTCTCTAGATGATGTAGGTGATTTTCACCTCTTCTCTAGATGATGTAGGTGATTTTCACCTCTTCTCTAGATGATGTAGGTGATTTTCAGCTCTTTTCTAGATGATGTAGGTGATTTTCAGCTCTTCTCTAGATGATGTAGGTGATTTTCAGCTCTTCTCTAGATGATGTAGGTGATTTTCAGCTCTTCTCTAGATGATGTAGGTGATTTTCAGCTCTTCTCTAGATGATGTAGGTGATTTTCAGCTCTTCTCTAGATGATGTAGGTGATTTTCAGCACTTCTCTAGATGATGTAGGTGATTTTCAGCTCTTCTCTAGATGATGTAGGTGATTTTCAGCTCTTCTCTAGATGATGTAGGTGATTTTCAGCTCTTCTCTAGATGATGTAGGTGATTTTCAGCTCTTCTCTAGATGATGTAGGTGATTTTCAGCTCTTCTCTAGATGATGTAGGTGATTTTCAGCACTTCTCTAGATGATGTACAGTGATTTTCAGCTCTTCTCTAGATGATGTAGGTGATTTTCAGCTCTTCTCTAGATGATGTAGGTGATTTTCAGCTCTTCTCTAGATGATGTAGGTGATTTTCACCTCTTCTCTAGATGATGTAGGTGATTTTCACCTCTTCTCTAGATGATGTAGGTGATTTTCACCTCTTCTCTAGATGATGTAGGTGATTTTCAGCACTTCTCTAGATGATGTAGGTGATTTTCAGCTCTTCTCTAGATGATGTACAGTGATTTTCAGCTCTTCTCTAGATGATGTACAGTGATTTTCAGCTCTTCTCTAGATGATGTAGGTGATTTTCACCTCTTCTCTAGATGATGTAGGTGATTTTCACCTCTTCTCTAGATGATGTAGGTGATTTTCAGCTCTTCTCTAGATGATGTAGGTGATTTTCAGCTCTTTTCTAGATGATGTAGGTGATTTTCACCTCTTCTCTAGATGATGTACGGTGATTTTCACCTCTTCTCTAGATGATGTAGGTGATTTTCAGCTCTTCTCTAGATGATGTAGGTGATTTTCAGCTCTTCTCTAGATGATGTAGGTGATTTTCAGCTCTTCTCTAGATGATGTAGGTGATTTCTTTTGGCCCACAAACTACATTTTTGGAAACCTCTGGTGCAGCTACATCATGGTGAGGGTCCCTGGTCACTACAGGCGAGTCACGTCGCGTCATTTTAGTTCCCGCCCCCTGTGAGCATCGCTGTGATACTAATCGGCCCTTCAACAGCCTCTGGCGCTCGGGCCTAAAGAGCAAAAGAAAGAAAGAACAAACGAAGTAATGAAAGGAAAATCTGCTCCAGAGATTTGGATTTCGTCCCTATTGACGATAAATGTTGCACCAAATGACTGAAGCGTTTTAGAGTCAGTCTGTTCTTCTGGACAATATCGGAATGTCGTGATAAATATCGTACGTGAGGCTCAGACTGGGACAGTATCTTATCGGGAGAATCGGATATCGGTGCAGCTCTATTAAGAACCAAACCTCTCTGTGTCAGATGCCCTTCCCCGCAAAAATGCTCATCCAAAATTTGAGATTTAAACACTTAAATCTGTCTGAAAATGAGTTAAATCTGAAAATGAGTTAAAGCAGTGAAATGATTTGTTCCTGCAGCGAGATCGTTTCACTGGACGAAAATAAACTCTAAAACTTTATTTCTACAGCACATTTCACAAACAGAGCAGTTTCCAAAGTGCTGCACAGAGAGAAAACAAAAAGAAGCTCAAATTTGCTCACACCAGTCCTAAAACAATAAAACCAGTCAAATCAAATTAAAGTGACACCATAAAAATCACAGAGTGGAATTAAATAAATAAAATAAAACAGATTAAAGACACAGAGGAACAAACAAACTCAGGCGGTGTTAAAAGCCAGAGAATAAAAGTGGGTTTTAAGATGAGACTTAAACCCTGGACTGTCGGGGCCGTTGGGACGTGAGGGGCAGAGCGTTTCACACTTTAGTGTCGCTACAGAGGAAACCTGATCCTCCTGGTTTAAGTCTCCACATAAGACGCTCTGTGGGGCCATTTAAAGCCTTAAAAACAATCAATACAATCTTAAAATCAGCTCTAAAACGACCTGGAAGCCGGTGCAGCGACGCGAAAATTGGGGGAATGTCGCTCGTATTTTTTGCTTCCAGTTAAAAGTCGCGCAGCAGAATTTTGGACCAACTGTGAGTGAGAAAGTGCAAGAGGCTGAGAGAAAGTGCAAGAGGCTGAGAGAAAGTGCAAGAGGCTGAGAGAAAGTGCAAGAGGCTGAGAGAAAGTGCAAGAGGCTGATGCCGGGAAAACGTGCATCACAGTCGTCTAAATGGGAGGAAGGAAAAGCTGGACTAATGATTTAAACGATAGAAAAGGTTTCACTTTGGATAAAAGCCGCAAATGGTAAAAAACAGATTTTACAAATGCATTTACGTTTGTCAAATTTAAAATCACTGTCGATAACGACGCCGAGGTCGAGAAAGAAGCGCCTCAGAACGAGTCCGACTAAAAAACTGAAAACAACATGAACCTGAGAGAAGTTTGAGAATCTCCCTGTGTTTCCACAGTGTGTGATGTGTTTCCACAGTGTGTGATGTGTTTCCACAGTGTGTGATGTGTTTCCACAGTGTGTGATGTGTTTCCGCAGTGTGTGATGTGTTTCCACAGTGTGTGATGTGTTTCCACAGTGTGTGATGTGTTTCCACAGTGTGTGATGTGTTTCCGCAGTGTGTGATGTGTTTCCGCAGTGTGTGATGTGTTTCCGCAGTGTGTGATGTGTTTCCGCAGTGTGTGATGTGTTTCCGCAGTGTGTGATGTGTTTCCGCAGTGTGTGATGTGTTTCCGCAGTGTGTGATGTGTTTCCGCAGTGTGTGATGTGTTTCCGCAGTGTGTGATGTGTTTCCGCAGTGTGTGATGTGTTTCCGCAGTGTGTGATGTGTTTCCGCAGTGTGTGATGTGTTTCCGCAGTGTGTGATGTGTTTCCGCAGTGTGTGATGTGTTTCCGCAGTGTGTGATGTGTTTCCGCAGTGTGTGATGTGTTTCCGCAGTGTGTGATGTGTTTCCGCAGTGTGTGATGTGTTTCCGCAGTGTGTGATGTGTTTCCGCAGTGTGTGATGTGTTTCCGCAGTGTGTGATGTGTTTCCGCAGTGTGTGATGTGTTTCCGCAGTGTGTGATGTGTTTCCGCAGTGTGTGATGTTGTGCGTTGTGTTTCCACAGTGTGTGATGTTGTGTGTTGTGTTTCCACAGTGTGTGATGTTGTGTGTTGTGTGTTGTGTGTGGTGTTGTGCGTTGTGTGTGGTGTTGTGCGTTGTGTTTCCACAGTGTGTGATGTTGTGCGTTGTGTGTGATGTTGTGCGTTGTGTTTCCACAGTGTGTGATGTTGTGCGTTGTGTGCGATGTTGTGCGTTGTGTTTCCACAGTGTGTGATGTTGTGCGTTGTGTGTGGTGTTGTGCGTTGTGTTTCCACAGTGTGTGATGTTGTGCGTTGTGTTTCCACAGTGTGTGATGTTGTGCGTTGTGTGTGATGTTGTGCGTTGTGTTTCCACATTGTGTGATGTTGTGCGTTGTGTGTGATGTTGTGCGTTGTGTTTCCACATTGTGTGATGTTGTGCGTTGTGTGTGATGCTGTGTGTTGTCTTTCTGCAGTGTGTGATGTTGTGCATTGTGTGTGGTGTTGTGCGTTGTGTTTCTGCAGTGTGTGATGTTGTGCGTTGTGTGTGTTGTTGTGCGTTGTGTGTGGTGTTGTGCGTTGTGTTTCCACAGTGTGTGATGTTGTGCGTTGTGTGTGATGTTGTGCGTTGTGTTTCCACAGTGTGTGATGTTGTGTGTTGTGTTTCCACAGTGTGTGATGTTGTGCGTTGTGTGCGATGTTGTGCGTTGTGTTTCCACAGTGTGTGATGTTGTGCGTTGTGTTTCCACAGTGTGTGATGTTGTGCGTTATGTGTGTTGTTGTGCGTTGTGTGTGTTGTTGTGCGTTGTGTTTCCACAGTGTGTGATGTTGTGCGTTGTGTGTGTTGTTGTGCGTTGTGTGTGGTGTTGTGCGTTGTGTGTGGTGTTGTGCGTTGTGTTTCCGCAGTGTGTGATGTTGTGCGTTGTGTGTGTTGTTGTGCGTTGTGTGTGGTGTTGTGCGTTGTGTGTGGTGTTGTGCGTTGTGTTTCCGCAGTGTGTGATGTTGTGCGTTGTGTGTGTTGTTGTGCGTTGTGTGTGGTGTTGTGCGTTGTGTGTGGTGTTGTGCGTTGTGTGTGGTGTTGTGCGTTGTGTTTCCACAGTGTGTGATGTTGTGCGTTGTGTGTGTTGTTGTGCGTGGTGTTGTGCGTTGTGTGTGGTGTTGTGCGTTGTGTTTCCCGCAGTGTGTGATGTTGTGCGTTGTGTGTGTTGTTGTGCGTTGTGTGTGGTGTTGCGCGTTGTGTGTGTTGTTGTGCGTTGTGTGTGATGTTGTGCGTTGTGTGTGATGTTGTGCGTTGTGTTTCCGCAGTGTGTGATGTTGTGCGTTGTGTGTGATGTTGTGTGTTGTGTGTGATGTTGTGCGTTGTGTGTGATGTTGTGTGTTGTGTGTGATGTTGTGTGTTGTGTGTGATGTTGTGCGTTGTGTGTGATGTTGTGCGTTGTGTTTCCGCAGTGTGTGATGTTGTGCGTTGTGTGTGATGTTGTGTGTTGTGTGTGATGTTGTGCGTTGTGTGTGATGTTGTGTGTGATGTTGTGCGTTGTGTGTGATGTTGTGTGTGATGTTGTGCGTTGTGTGTGATGTTGTGCGTTGTGTGTGATGTTGTGCGTTGTCTGTGATGTTGTGCGTTGTGTGTGATGTTGTGCGTTGTGTGTGATGTTGTGCGTTGTGTGTGATGTTGTGTGTGATGTTGTGCGTTGTGTGTGATGTTGTGTGTTGTGTGTGATGTTGTGCGTTGTGTGTGATGTTGTGCGTTGTGTGTGATGTTGTGCGTTGTGTGTGATGTTGTGCGTTGTCTGTGATGTTGTGCGTTGTGTGTGATGTTGTGCGTTGTGTGTGATGTTGTGCGTTGTGTGTGATGTTGTGCGTTGTGTGTGATGTTGTGCGTTGTGTGTGATGTTGTGCGTTGTCTGTGATGTTGTGCGTTGTGTGTGATGTTGTGCGTTGTGTGTGATGTTGTGCGTTGTCTGTGATGTTGTGCGTTGTGTGTGATGTTGTGCGTTGTGTGTGATGTTGTGCGTTGTCTGTGATGTTGTGCGTTGTGTGTGATGTTGTGCGTTGTGTGTGATGTTGTGCGTTGTGTGTGATGTTGTGCGTTGTGTGTGATGTTGTGCGTTGTGTGTGATGTTGTGCGTTGTCTGTGATGTTGTGCGTTGTGTGTGATGTTGTGCGTTGTGTGTGATGTTGTGCGTTGTCTGTGATGTTGTGCGTTGTGTGTGATGTTGTGCGTTGTGTGTGATGTTGTGTGTGATGTTGTGTGTTGTGTGTGGTGTTGTGCGTTGTCTGTGATGTTGTGCGTTGTGTGTGATGTTGTGCGTTGTGTGTGATGTTGTGCGTTGTGTGTGATGTTGTGCGTTGTGTGTGATGTTGTGTGTGATGTTGTGCGTTGTGTGTGATGTTGTGTGTGATGTTGTGCGTTGTGTGTGATGTTGTGTGTTGTGTGTGGTGTTGTGCGTTGTGTTTCCACAGTGTGTGATGTTGTGCGTTGTGTGTGATGTTGTGTGTGATGTTGTGCGTTGTGTGTGATGTTGTGTGTTGTGTGTGATGTTGTGTGTTGTGTGTGATGTTGTGCGTTGTGTGTGATGTTGTGCGTTGTGTTTCCGCAGTGTGTCGGGTAAAGGGCTCCTGTCGGGACACACCGATGGGACGGTCGTCCGGTATTTCTTTGACGACGAAGGATCGGGAGACTCACAGGTGGAAACACACACGAGACGCACAACAGCTCCTTTACCGCACACACACTCACACACACAAGAGACGCACAACAGCTCCTTTACCGCACACACACTCACACACACAAGAGACGCACAACAGCTCCTTTACCGCACACACACTCACACACACGAGACGCACAACAGCTCCTTTACCTCACACACACTCACACACACGAGACGCACAACAGCTCCTTTACCGCACACACACTCACACACACGAGACGCACAACAGCTCCTTTACCGCACACACACTCACACGAGACGCACAACAGCTCCTTTACCGCATACACACACTCACACACACGAGACGCACAACAGCCCTCCTTTTACCGCACTCACACACACACACACGAGACGCACAACAGCTCCTTTACCGCACACACACTCACACACACACAAGAGAAGCACAACAGCTCCTTTACCGCACACACACTCACACACACAAGAGACGCACAACAGCTCCTTTACCGCACACACACTCACACACACGAGACGCACAACACCTCCTTTACCGCACACACACTCACACACACGAGACGCACAACAGCTCAAATACCGCACACACACACACACACGAGACGACAACAGCTCATTTACCGCACACACACTCACACACACAAGAGACGCACAACAGCTCCTTTACCGCACACACACTCACACAAGAGACGCACAACAGCTCCTTTACCGCACACACACTCACACACACAAGAGACGCACAACAGCTCCTTTACCGCACACACACTCACACACACACGAGACGCACAACAGCTCCTTTACCGCACACACACTCACACACACAAGAGACGCACAACAGCTCCTTTACCGCACACACACTCACACACACACAAGAGAAGCACAACAGCTCCTTTACCGCACACACACTCACACACACAAGAGACGCACAACAGCTCCTTTACCGCACACACACTCACACACACACGAGACGCACAACAGCTCCTTTACCGCACACACACTCACACACACGAGACGCACAACAGCTCCTTTACCGCACACACACTCACACACACAAGAGACGCACAACAGCTTCTTTACCGCACACACACTCACACACACAAGAGACGCACAACAGCTCCTTTACCAGACTCACACACACACGACGCACAACAGCTCCTTTATCTCACACACACTCACACACACAAGAGACGCACAACAGCTCCTTTACCGCACACACACTCACACACACACAAGAGAAGCACAACAGCTCCTTTACCGCACACACACTCACACACACAAGAGACGCACAACAGCTCCTTTACCGCACACACACTCACACACACAAGAGACGCACAACAGCTCCTTTACCGCACTCACACACACACGAGACGCACAACAGCTCCTTTACCGCACACACACTCACACACACACGAGACGCACAACAGCTCCTTTACCGCACACACACTCACACACACAAGAGACGCACAACAGCTCCTTTACCGCACACACACTCACACACACAAGAGACGCACAACAGCTCCTTTACCGCACTCACACACACACGAGACGCACAACAGCTCCTTTACCGCACACACACTCACACACACAAGAGACGCACAACAGCTCCTTTACCGCACACACACTCACACACACAAGAGAAGCACAACAGCTCCTTTACCGCACACACACTCACACACACAAGAGACGCACAACAGCTCCTTTACCGCACACACACTCACACACACAAGAGACGCACAACAGCTCCTTTACCGCACACACACTCACACACACACAAGAGAAGCACAACAGCTCCTTTACCGCACACACACTCACACACACAAGAGACGCACAACAGCTCCTTTACCGCACACACACACACACACGAGGCACACAACAGCTCCTTTACCGCACACACACTCACACACACAAGAGACGCACAACAGCTCCTTTACCGCACACACACTCACACACACACGAGACGCACAACAGCTCCTTTAACGCACTCACACACACACACGAGACGCACAACAGCTCCTTTACCGCACACACACTCACACACACAAGAGACGCACAACAGCTCCTTTACCGCACACACACTCACACACAAGAGACGCACAACAGCTCCTTTACCGCACACACACTCACACACACAAGAGACGCACAACAGCTCCTTTACCGCACACACACTCACACACACAAGAGACGCACAACAGCTCCTTTACCGCACACACACTCACACACACACGAGACGCACAACAGCTCCTTTACCGCACACACACTCACACACACAAGAGACGCACAACAGCTCCTTTACCGCACACACACTCACACACACGAGACGCACAACAGCTCCTTTACCGCACACACACTCACACACACAAGAGACGCACAACAGCTCCTTTACCGCACACACACTCACACACACAAGAGACGCACAACAGCTCCTTTACCGCACACACTCACACACACAAGAGACGCACAACAGCTCCTTTACCGCACACACACTCACACACACAAGAGACGCACAACAGCTCCTTTACCGCACACACACTCACACACACGAGACGCACAACACCTCCTTTACCGCACACACACTCACACACACGAGACGCACAACAGCTCCTTTACCGCACACACACTCACACACACAAGAGACGCACAACAGCTCCTTTACCGCACACACACTCACACAAGAGACGCACAACAGCTCCTTTACCGCACACACACTCACACACACAAGAGACGCACAACAGCTCCTTTACCGCACACACACTCACACACACGAGACGCACAACAGCTCCTTTAACGCACACACACTCACACACACAAGAGACGCACAACAGCTCCTTTACCACACACACACTCACACAAGAGACGCACAACAGCTCCTTTACCGCACACACACTCACACACACAAGAGACGCACAACAGCTCCTTTACCGCACACACACTCGCACACACAAGAGACGCACAACAGCTCCTTTACCGCAAACACACTCACACACACAAGAGACGCACAACAGCTCCTTTACCGCACACACACTCACACACACGAGACGCACAACAGCTCCTTTACCGCACACACACTCACACACACAAGAGACGCACAACAGCTCCTTTACCGCACACACACTCACACACACGAGACGCACAACAGCTCCTTTACCGCACACACACTCACACACACAAGAGACGCACAACAGCTCCTTTACCGCACACACACTCACACACAAGAGACGCACAACAGCTCCTTTACCGCACACACACTCACACACACAAGAGACGCACAACAGCTCCTTTACCGCACACACACTCACACACACAAGAGACGCACAACAGCTCCTTTACCGCACACACACTCACACACACAAGAGACGCACAACAGCTCCTTTACCGCACACACACTCACACACACGAGACGCACAACACCTCCTTTACCGCACACACACTCACACACACGAGACGCACAACAGCTCCTTTACCGCACACACACTCACACACACGAGACGCACAACAGCTCCTTTACCGCACACACACTCACACAAGAGACGCACAACAGCTCCTTTACCGCACACACACTCACACACACAAGAGACGCACAACAGCTCCTTTACCGCACACACACTCACACACACAAGAGACGCACAACAGCTCCTTTACCGCACACACACACACACAAGAGACGCACAACAGCTCCTTTACCGCACACACACTCACACACACAAGAGACGCACAACAGCTCCTTTACCGCACACACACTCACACACACGAGACGCACAACAGCTCCTTTACCGCACACACACTCACACACACAAGAGACGCACAACAGCTCCTTTACCGCACACACACTCACACTCACACACACAAGAGACGCACAACAGCTCCTTTACCGCACACACACACACACACAAGAGATGCACAACAGCTCCTTTACCGCACACACACTCACACACACAAGAGACGCACAACAGCTCCTTTACCGCACACACACTCACACACACAAGAGACGCACAACAGCTCCTTTACCGCACACACACTCGCGCACACAAGAGACGCACAACAGCTCCTTTACCGCACACTCACACACACAAGAGACGCACAACAGCTCCTTTACCGCACACACACTCACACACACAAGACGCACAACAGCTCCTTTACCGCACACACACTCACACACACACACAAGAGACGCACAACAGCTCCTTTACCGCACACACACACACAAGAGACTCACACACACACAAGAGACACACACACACAAGACACACACACACAAGAGACACACACAAGAGACACACACACACACAAGAGATGCACAACAGCTCCTTTACCGCACACACACACAAGAGACTCACACACACACAAGAGACACACACACACAAGACACACACACACAAGACACACACATACAAGAGACACACACACACACAAGAAACACACACACACAAGACACACACACACACACAAAAGAGACACACACACAAGACACACACACACACACAACAGACACACATACAAGAGACACACACACACAAGAAACACACACACACAAGACACACACACACTCCTTTACCGCAAAGTATCAGTAGGATGTTTTGGGGTTTTCTGAAATCTTATATTTTGGGGTTTTCTGAAATCGTATGTTTTGGTGTTTTCTGAAATCGTATGTTTTGGTGTTTTCTGGAACCCCGGCGTTGCAGGGGAAACTGGTGGTGCACCCGTGCCCGCCGTACGCTCTGGCCTGGGGCGGGAACAGCTTCCTGATCGGAGGCTGCGATCGCAGGATCGTGGCGTACAGCCGAGAGGGCCACGTCCTGCAGACGTTCGACCACAGCCGCGACCCCAGCGAGAGGGAGTTCACCACCGCCGCGACCAGCCCCAGCGGCCACAGTGCCGTATTCGGCAGCTTTGACAGGTCCCCACTTTACATTTACTCCACTTTAGGTCCACACTTTACATTTACTCCACTTTAGGGCCCAACTTTACATTTACTCCACTTTAGGTCCCCACTTTACATTTACTCCACTTTAGGTCCCAACTTTACATTTACTCCACTTTAGGTCCCAACTTTACATTTACTCCACTTTAGGTCCCAACTTTACATTTACTCCACTTTAGGGCCCAACTTTACATTTACTCCACTTTAGGGCCCAACTTTACATTTACTCCACTTTAGGTCCCAACTTTACATTTACTCCACTTTAGGTCCCAACTTTACATTTACTCCACTTTAGGTCCACACTTTACATTTACTCCACTTTAGGGCCCAACTTTACATTTACTCCACTTTAGGTCCCCACACTTTACATTTAGTCCACTTTAGGTCCACAATTTACATTTACTCCACTTTAGGTCCCAACTTTACATTTACTCCACTTTAGGTCCACACTTTACATTTACTCCGCTTTAAGGCCCAACTTTACATTTACTCCACTTTAGGTCCCCACACTTTACATTTACTCCACTTTAGGTCCCCACACTTTACATTTACTCCACTTTAGGTCCACACTTTACATTTACTCCACTTTAGGTCCCAACTTTACATTTACTCCACTTTAGGTCCACATTTTACATTTACTCCACTTTAGGTCCCCACACTTTACATTTACTCCACTTTAGGTCCACACTTTACATTTACTCCACTTTAGGGCTGAACTTTACATTTACCCCACTTTAGGTCCCAACTTTACATTTACTCCACTTTAGGTTCCCACACTTTACATTTACTCCACTTTAGGTCCACACTTTACATTTACTCCACTTTAGGGCCCAACTTTACATTTACTCCACTTTAGGTCCCCACACTTTACATTTAGTCCACTTTAGGTCCACAATTTACATTTACTCCACTTTAGGTCCCAACTTTACATTTACTCCACTTTAGGTCCACACTTTACATTTACTCCGCTTTAAGGCCCAACTTTACATTTACTCCACTTTAGGTCCCCACACTTTACATTTACTCCACTTTAGGTCCCCACTTTACATTTACTCCACTTTAGGTCCACACTTTACATTTACTCCACTTTAGGTCCCAACTTTACATTTACTCCACTTTAGGTCCACACTTTACATTTACTCCACTTTAGGGCCCAACTTTACATTTACTCCACTTTAGGGCCCAACTTTACATTTACTCCACTTTAGGTCCCAACTTTACATTTACTCCACTTTAGGTCCACACTTTACATTTACTCCACTTTAGGTCCCCACACTTTACATTTACTCCACTTTAGGTCCACACTTTACATTTACTCCACTTTAGGTCCACACTTTACATTTACTCCACTTTAGGGCCCAACTTTACATTTACTCCACTTTAGGTCCCCACACTTTACATTTACTCCACTTTAGGTCCCCACTTTACATTTACCCCACTTTAGGTCCCAACTTTACATTTACTCCACTTTAGGTTCCCACACTTTACATTTACTCCGCTTTAGGTCCCCACACTTTACATTTACTCCACTTTAGGTCCACACTTTACATTTACTCCACTTTAGGTCCCAACTTTACATTTACTCCACTTTAGGGCCCAACTTTATATTTACTCCACTTTAGGTCCCCACACTTTACATTTACTCCACTTAAGGTCCCAACTTTACATTTACTCCACTGTAGGCCCCAACTTTACATTTACTCCACATTAGGGCCCAACTTTACATTTAGTCCACTTTAGGTTCCCACACTTTACATTTACTCCGCTTTAGGTCCCCACACTTTACATTTACTCCACTTTAGGTCCCAAGTTTACATTTACTCCACTTTAGGGCCCAACTTTACATTTACTCCACTTTAGATCCCCACACTTTACATTTACTCCACTTTAGGTCCCAACTTTACATTTACTCCACTTTAGGTTCCAAGTTTCCATTTACTCCACTTTAGGTCCCAACTTTACATTTATTCCACTTAAGGTCCCAACTTTACATTTACTCCACTGTAGGCCCCACGTTTACATTTACTCCACTTTAGGGCCCGACTTTACATTTACTCCACTGTAGGCCCCAAGTTTACATTTACTCCACTTTAGGTCCACACTTTACATTTACTCCACTTTAGGGCCCACACTTTAGTGGAATAAATTACTTTATTCTAGTGCAGAATAGAAATATGAGAGGAAACGAGGGTTAATGTGCAGATCTGTTCTAAACTGTGTCTTTCAGGCTGCGAGTGTTCAACTGGGCGCCGCGCAGAGGCGTGTGGGACGAGGCCAAACCCAAAGAGATTACAAATCTGTACAGCATCACCAGCCTGAGCTGGAAGAGGGATGGCTCCAGACTCTGCGCTGTACGCACACGATGAGAATAATAATAATAATCATAATAATAATACACTCTTACACAATTATACTTTAGATATATATGTGATATCCTATAATGTAATGTCTTTTACACTCTTATCACACGTGTCTTTACGGTCTTTTACACTCTTATCACACGTGTCTTTTACACTCTTATCACACGTGTCTTTTACACTCTTATCACACGTGTCTTTTACACTCTTATCACACGTGTCTTTTACACTCTTATCACACGTGTCTTTTACACTCTTATCACACGTGTCTTTACGGTCTTTTACACTCTTATCACACGTGTCTTTTACACTCTTATCACACGTGTCTTTACGGTCTTTTACACTCTTATCACACGTGTCTTTTACACTCTTATCACACGTGTCTTTACGGTCTTTTACACTCTTATCACACGTGTCTTTTACACTCTTATCACACGTGTCTTTACGGTCTTTTACACTCTTATCACACGTGTCTTTTACACTCTTATCACACGTGTCTTTTACACTCTTATCACACTTGTCTTTACGGTCTTTTACACTCTTATCACACTTGTCTTTACGGTCTTTTACACTCTTATCACACGTGTCTTTTACACTCTTATCACACGTGTCTTTACGGTCTTTTACACTCTTATCACACGTGTCTTTTACACTCTTATCACACGTGTCTTTACGGTCTTTTACACTCTTATCACACGTGTCTTTTACACTCTTATCACACGTGTCTTTTACACTCTTATCACACGTGTCTTTTACACTCTTATCACACGTGTCTTTACGGTCTTTTACACTCTTATCACACGTGTCTTTTACACTCTTATCACACGTGTCTTTTACACTCTTATCACACGTGTCTTTTACACTCTTATCACACGTGTCTTTTACACTCTTATCACACGTGTCTTTACGGTCTTTTACACTCTTATCACACGTGTCTTTTACACTCTTATCACACGTGTCTTTACGGTCTTTTACACTCTTATCACACGTGTCTTTTACACTCTTATCACACGTGTCTTTTACACTCTTATCACACGTGTCTTTTACACTCTTATCACACGTGTCTTTTACACTCTTATCACACGTGTCTTTATGGTCTTTACACTCTCATCACATGTGTCTTTTACACTCTTATCACACGTCTCTTTTACACTCTTATCACACGTCTCTTTTACACTCTTATCACACGTGTCTTTACGGTCTTTTACACTCTTATCACACGTCTCTTTTACACTCTTATCACACGTGTCTTTACGGTCTTTTACACTCTTATCACACGTCTCTTTTACACTCTTTTCACACGTGTCTTTACGGTCTTTTACACTCTTATCACACGTGTCTTTTACACTCTTATCACACGTGTCTTTTACACTCTTATCACACGTGTCTTTTACACTCTTATCACACGTCTCTTTTACACTCTTATCACACGTGTCTTTACGGTCTTTTACACTCTTATCACACGTGTCTTTTACACTCTTATCACACGTGTCTTTTACACTCTTATCACACGTGTCTTTACGGTCTTTTACACTCTTATCACACGTGTCTTTACGGTCTTTTACACTCTTATCACACGTCTCTTTTACACTCTTATCACACGTCTCTTTTACACTCTTTTCACACGTGTCTTTACGGTCTTTTACACTCTTATCACACGTGTCTTTTACACTCTTATCACACGTGTCTTTTACACTCTTATCACACGTCTCTTTTACACTCTTATCACACGTGTCTTTACGGTCTTTTACACTCTTATCACACGTGTCTTTTACACTCTTATCACACGTGTCTTTACGGTCTTTTACACTCTTATCACACGTGTCTTTACGGTCTTTTACACTCTTATCACACGTGTCTTTTACACTCTTATCACACGTGTCTTTTACACTCTTATCACACGTGTCTTTTACACTCTTATCACACGTGTCTTTTACACTCTTATCACACGTGTCTTTTACACTCTTATCACACGTGTCTTTACACTCTTATCACACGTGTCTTTTACACTCTTATCACACGTGTCTTTTACACTCTTATCACACGTGTCTTACACTCTTATCACACTTTACGGTCTTTTACACTCTTATCACACGTGTCTTTTACACTCTTATCACACACGGTCTTTACACTCTTATCACACGTGTCTTTTACACTCTTATCACACATGTCTTTACACTCTTATCACACGGTCTTTACACTCTTCTCACACGTGTCTTTTACACTCTTATCACACGTGTCTTTACGGTCTTTTACACTCTTATCACACGTGTCTTTTACACTCTTATCACACGTGTCTTTTACACTCTTATCACACGTGTCTTTTACACTCTTATCACACGTGTCTTTACACTCTGATCACACGTGTCTTTTACACTCTTATCACACATGTCTTTTACACTCTTATCACATGTGTCTTTACGGTCTTTTACACTCTTATCACACGTGTCTTTTACACTCTTATCACACGTGTCTTTACGGTCTTTTACACTCTTATCACACGTGTCTTTTACACTCTTATCACACGTGTCTTTACGGTCTTTTACACTCTTATCACACGTGTCTTTTACACTCTTATCACACGTGTCTTTAAGGTCTATTACACTCTTATCACACGTGTCTTTTACACTCTTATCACACGTGTCTTTACGGTCTTTTACACTCTTATCACACGTGTCTTTACACTCTTATCACACGTGTCTTTACGGTCTTTACACTCTTATCACACGTGTCTTTTACACTCTTATCACACGTGTCTTTACGGTCTTTTACACTCTTATCACACGTGTCTTTTACACTCTTATCACACGTGTCTTTACGGTCTTTTACACTCTTATCACACGTGTCTTTTACACTCTTATCACACGTGTCTTTTACACTCTTATCACACGTGTCTTTACGGTCTTTTACACTCTTATCACACGTGTCTTTTACACTCTTATCACACGTGTCTTTTACACTCTTATCACACGTGTCTTTTACACTCTTATCACACGTGTCTTTTACACTCTTATCACACGTGTCTTTTACACTCTTATCACACGTGTCTTTTACACTCTTATCACACGTGTCTTTTACACTCTTATCACATGTGTCTTTACGGTCTTTTACACTCTTATCACACGTGTCTTTTACACTCTTATCACACGTGTCTTTACGGTCTTTTACACTCTTATCACACGTGTCTTTTACACTCTTATCACACGTGTCTTTACGGTCTTTTACACTCTTATCACACGTGTCTTTTACACTCTTATCACACGTGTCTTTATGGTCTTTTACACTCTTATCACACGTGTCTTTTACACTCTTATCACACGTGTCTTTACGGTCTTTTACACTCTTATCACACGTGTCTTTTACACTCTTATCACACGTGTCTTTACGGTCTTTTACACTCTTATCACACGTGTCTTTTACACTCTTATCACACGTGTCTTTACGGTCTTAACAGCTCTTATCACACGTGTCTTTTACACTCTTATCACACGTGTCTTTACGGTCTTTTACACTCTTATCACACGTGTCTTTTACACTCTTATCACACGTGTCTTTACGGTCTTTTACACTCTTATCACACGTGTCTTTTACACTCTTATCACACGTGTCTTTTACACTCTTATCACACGTGTCTTTTACACTCTTATCACACGTGTCTTTACGGTCTTTTACACTCTTATCACACGTGTCTTTTACACTCTTATCACACGTGTCTTTACGGTCTTTTACACTCTTATCACACGTGTCTTTTACACTCTTATCACACGTGTCTTTTACACTCTTATCACACGTCTCTTTTACACTCTTATCACACATGTCTTTTACACTCTTATCACACGTGTCTTTATGGTCTTTTAGACATGTTTTTATATTTAAAACGCGTCACTCTCGTCTTTGCAGGGGACTCTATGTGGAGGAGTCGAGCTCTTCGACTGCTGCCTGAGAAGAACCATCTACAAAAACAAGTTTGAGATGACGTACGTGGGCCTGAGCCAGGTACGAGAGCAGAGTCCTGTTGTTGTGTCCTTTGGCACGGCGCTCTCCTGACGGTCCCTGTCTCGTGCAGGTGGTGGTGAGGAACCTGTCGACAGGTGCTCAGGTCATTGTGAAGTCGTATTACGGATACGAGATCGAGGAGGTGAAGATCCTGGGCGGGGACAGATATTTGGTGTCTCACACGTCGGACACGCTGCTGCTCGGAGACCTGCTCACGCACAAACTCAGCGAGGTGCAACTTCCCTTCAGGATCGTTATTATTTATATTATTTATAAGATTATCATTTACTCTGCATCTGCGTCGAGGCTAATCTGGATTATCTTAATTTAGGGACAAAATGGTGAAATTAAACCCTGGGATGATGCAGAATTATACAGTGGATTCTTTTAAACTCCATAAATGCGTTTTGTTGTTAACCCTCGAAGTCCTACGACATCGTCCACGACTCAGAGGAACATGTTTGTATAACCGCAGAACTTTAAGTGTAAAAGACAGAACCGTGCTTTTCCCCTCTGAAAGTGCAGACATAGAGGTTTCCGTACATTTCTGCGGCTTTATCCTACGTCACACTCACGCTGTGTGATGACGGGAGCAAAACGAGTGTCCAATAGGAACTTTGTTTTCCCCAAACTCATGCGCTCCGTCCATTTTGATCGAGCCAAACTTTGCCAAAGAGTGAAGTGAGTCAAGATGGTCGACTCCTCTGACTGTGTGTGTTTAGAACGAGGGAAAAAGTCGCTCTAAGTGGAGTTAATTCTCACACACATGGAAAATGACACATCTTGGTGTGTGTAATTGTGCATCTCTTTCTATTTTTATTTAAAGGTTTATTTCAGTCCAAATGAACAAATCCAAATGTAATTTCCACCCTGGAAATGCAGAAGTGCTGTGGCTCTGGCCGTGGTCCTGACAGGAGCTGTTTCCAGGACTGGACCAGGAAAGTCATGGAGCCACTGCACTTTTTTTGTTTTTAGGGCAATAAGGAGATTTTTAATTTACTTACAGACTTGAGATTTTGGATTTTTGTAGGTAAGGCCCTAAATTAAGCATTTTTTATGTCCAAAAAGTTGTTTCTACATGTTTGCTGTGGGTTTTGTATGAAAGAGTGAATTTTATTTTCAGTTTTTTTTTTTCATCTCTATTTCTGGTCCTGTAGCTTTTCTCACAGCCTCATGACACAACTACAGCAGCAGATTGTGAAATAACAGGTTGGACTGAACAAAAGGAGGCAGAACACTTCATTAGGGGTAAAAGGGGCAGTTTTACACTTCATTAGGGGTAAAAGGGGCAGTTTTACACTTCATTAGGGGTAAAAGGGGCAGTTTTAAAAGCAAAATTAAGACAAAAATCCAGGTGAGGACAAACGTACTAAAATTGCCCTCAGGTCTTCAGGGGTTGAAGTTAAAAGTTTGTTTGTGAATTTTCTGAGAAGTGAAAAACAAACCTGAGGATATGGAGCATTCTGACTGTGTGTTCCAGGTGCCGTGGCCCGGGTCCGGAGGAAATGAAAAGTTCTTCTTTGAGAATGAGTCTGTAAGAGCCAAACCCACACCTGAATTTAGACACAAAACTGAATAAATGATTAAAGCTTGAGGCCTTGTCCACACAGAGCCGAGTATCTGATTAAACCAAGTTATTTTCATACGATTTGGCCTCATCCACACAGAACCGAAGGATTAAGTCCTTAAAACCTTTTGGAAAACTCCGGCCAAAGTGCAGATTTTGGTAAACTCCGGTGTTGCGTTTGGTGTGAACATGAATAACGGTGATTTGTGTTTTAAACGTCACTATTTGCACCATAAGAGCTTAAACGTCATAGATGCTCCTTGTTTCTGTCAGACAGTGGAGCAGGGACACTCTAAGAAGCCTGTTACTTCTGACCCTCTGACAGGCTCCAAAATGGAGTTCAAATGTCCAGATTCTGCTTTGGCCTGATTCCCAGTCCAGATTTTCTTGTGTCTTGTTCACTTTGTTTCCATAACCACACTTAAAGCAGCTCCACCTGTTTGTCCGTCGCACAGACGAGCTCCTGGCTCCATGTTTCATGTTTTGTGGAAATGACGACACCAAACGGAGCCTCTGATTGGACAGGCTGAAGCTTATTTTTAGGAAAACACTGCCCCCTGCTGGTCTGGAGGCTCATAACTGTGCCAAGAACGTGATTATGTGGGGCTGTGTGGATGGAATTATATTTAAAACGGTGAAGTGTGGACGCAAAACTTTTTATAAAACGAAGTGCAGCAGATTTATAGAAATACCCGTGTGTGTGTGGACATGGCCCGAGCAGCTGTGATTTCCGGGAACAGGGTAAAGCTCATTCCAGGACTTTTCGGCTGTTTCAGGTGTGTATGATCTTTAACGCCGGAGAGCTCAGCCTGGTGGAGTACGGACACAACGAGGTCCTGGGGTCAGTGCGGACGGAGTTTATGAACCCGCAGCTCATCAGGTACAAACACACTATACACACACTATACACACTATACACACTATACACACACACTATACACACACTATACACACACTATACACACTATACACACTATACACACTATACACACTATACACACTATACACACTATACACACTATACACACACACTATACACACTATACACACTATACACACACACTATACACACACTATACACACTATACACACTATACACACTATACACACTATACACACTATACACACTATACACACTATACACACACACTATACACACTATACACACTATACACACTATACACACACACTATACACACTATACACACTATACACACTATACACACTATACACACTATACACACACTATATACACACACACTATACACACTATACACACTATACACACTATACACACACACTATACACACTATACACACTATACACACACACTATACACACACTATACACTACACACACTATACACACTTTACACACTATACACACTATACACACACACTATACACACACTATACACACACTATACACACTATACACACTATACACACTATACACACACTATACACACTATACACACTATACACACTATACACACACACTATACACACTATACACACTATACACACTATACACACTATACACACTATACACACTATACACACACACTATACACACACTATACACACTATACACACACTGCACACACACTATACACACTATACACACACTATACACACTATACACACTATACACACACTGCACACACTACACACTATACACACTATACACACACACACTATACACACTATACACACTATACACACACTATACACACACTATACACACTATACACACTATACACACACACTATACACACACACTATACACACTATACACACTATACACACTATACACACACACTATACACACTATACACACTATCCACACTATACAATAATTATACACACACTATACACTACACACACTATACACACTATACACACTATACACACTATACACACTATACAATAATAATTATACACACACTATACACACACTATACACAATATACACACTATACACACTATACACACTATACACACTATACACACACTATACACACTATACACACTATACACACACACTATACACACTATACACACTATACACACACACTATACACACTATACACACTATACACACTATACACACTATACACACTATATACACACTATACACACACACACACACACACACTATACACACTAAAAACACTATACACACTATACACACACACTATACACACTATACACACTATACACACACACTATACACACTATACACACTATACACACACTATACACACTTTACACACTATACACACTATACACACACACTATACACACACTATACACACACTATACACACTATACACACTATACACACACACTATACACACACTATACACACACTATACACACTATACACACTTTACACACTATACACACACACTATATACACACTATACACACACTATACACACACTATACACACTTTACACACTATACACACTATACACACACACTATACACACACTATACACACTTTACACACTATACACACACTATACACACACTATACACACACTATACACACTATACACACACTATACACACTTTACACACTATACACACTATACACACACTATACACACACTATACACACACTATACACACTATACACACGCACTATACACACTATACACACTATACACACTTTACACACTATACACACTATACACACTATACACACACTATACACACACTATACACACTATACACACACACACTATACACACACACTATACACACACTATACACACACACTATACACACACTATACATACTTTACACACTATACACACTATACACACACTATACACACTTTACACACTATACATACTATACACACTATACACACACTATACACACACTATACACACTATACACACACACTATACATACACACTATACACACTTTACACACTATACACACTATACACACACTATACACACACTATATACACTTTACACACTATACACACTATACACACACACTATACACACACTATACACACTTTACACACTATACACAATATACACACACACTATACACACTTTACACACTATACACACACTATACACACTATACGCACTATACACACTATATACACATATACACACTATACACACTATACACACTATACACACACTATACACACTATACACACACTATACACACTATACACACTATATACACACTATACACACTATATACACACTATACACACACACTACACACTTTACACACTATACACACTATATACACACTATACACACACACTATACACACTTTACACACTATACACACTATATACACACTATACACACTATACACACTATATACACACTATACACACACTATACACACTTTACACACTATACACACTATATACACACTATATACACACTATATACACACTACACACTATATACACACTATACACACTATATACACACTATACACACTATATACACACTATATACACACTATACACACACTATACACACTATACACACACTATACACACTTTACACACTATACACATATATACACTATATGCACACTATACACACACTATACACACTATACACATTATACACACACTATACACACACTATACACACTATACACACTATATACACACTATACACACTATATACACACTATACACACTATATACACACTATACACACACTATACACACTATACACACACTATACACACTTTACACACTATATACACACTATACACACTATACACACACTATACACACTTTACACACTATACACACTATATACACACTATATACACACTATATACACACTACACACTATATACACACTATACACACTATATACACACTATACACACACTATACACACTACACACACTATACACACTTTACACACTATACACATATATACACTATATGCACACTATACACACACTATACACACACTATACACACTATATACACACTATACACACACTATACACACTATATACACACTATACACACACTATACACACTTTACACACTATACACATATATACACTATATGCACACTATACACACACTATACACACACTATACACACTATACACACACTATACACACTTTACACACTATACACACTATATACACACTATACACACTATATACACTATATACACACTATACACACACTATACACACTATACACACACTATACACACTATACACACACTATACACACACTATACACACTTTACACACTATACACACTATATACACACTATACACACTATATACACACTATACACACTATATACACACTATACACACACTATGCACACTATACACACACACTATACACACACACTATACACACACTATACACACACTATACACACACACTATACACACACTACATACTTTACACACTATACACACTATACACACACTATACACACTTTACACACTTTACACACTATACACACTATACACACACTATACACACACACTATACACACTTTACACACTATACACACTATACACACACACTATACACACACTATACACACTTTACACACTATACACACTATACACACACACTATACACACACTATACACACTTTACACACTATACACACTATACACACACACTATACACACTTTACACACTATACACACAATACACACACTATACACACACTATACGCACTATACACACTATATACACATTATATACACACTATACACACTTTACACACTATACACACTATACACACACTATACACACTATACACACACTATACACACTATATACACACTATACACACTATATACACACTATACACACACACTACACACTTTACACACTATACACACTATATACACACTATACACACACACTATACACACTTTACACACTATACACACTATATACACACTATACACACTATACACACTATATACACACTATACACACACTATACACACTTTACACACTATACACACTATATACACACTATATACACACTATATACACACTACACACTATATACACACTATACACACTATATACACACTATACACACTATATACACACTATATACACACTATACACACACTATACACACTATATACATATATACACTATATGCACACTATACACACACTATACACACACTATACACACACTATACACACACTATACACACTTTACACACTATATACACACTATACACACACTATACACACTATACACACACAATACACACACACACACACTGTCTGTCCGGGGTCCTGACTGTCACTTGTGTGTGCAGTGTGCGTCTGAACAGCAGGAAGATCCGAGGAGCCGAGGACAACAAGAAACTGGCCTATCTCATTGACCTCAAAACCATCGCCATTGGTAACGGGCTTTAAACCATTCTGTAACATCTCCCCAGGTTAGAGCCAAAACCCATTTGCACAATGGTAAGAGAGGAAGACCGTAAGATTATTATTAGGTCTGTCAACGTTAATGGGTTAATTGTGATTAGATTAATTAATTCCATAACCCGATCATTTTTTTAAAACCGCAATTAAAGTTCTCCAGCCTTTTGTCAGCAGAGGACGGACGCTCAGAACTAATTATAATGAACCAAACTGGGTTCTGTCCATGTGCACGACCGTGGAACCAGAGCAGCTCGGACCTGAGGCCCACAGCCCGGAACCGAGGCCCACAGCCCGGAGCTGAGGTCCCCAGAGCCGGGTCCTGAGGGGCCCCGGGTCCTGAGGGGCCCCGGGTCCTGAGGGGCCCCGGGTCCTGAGGGGCCCCGGGTCCTGAGGGGCCCCGGGTCCTGAGGGGCCCCGGGTCTTGAGGGGCCCCGGGTCCTGAGGGCTGCGCTCTGTGGTGAAGCTCGAGTCTTTATCGCTGTGACTGAACCCAGAGCTTCTGCTCATGTGCAGTGAGTTCTGTACAAAGTTCTAGATCAGATGTTCTGGGAACGGCGAGCCCCAAAATGGCGGATCCTGGATAAACTGATGAAACGTGAGTCGGTCCAGTTTAGGTTCGTTTGCTGGTGTGAAAGGACCAGACTGGAGCCTATAGGCTGCATAATAATAATGTTATTACCTGGTGTGGACCAAATAATTGAACTAGTGTGAAAAGGCCCTGAGTTACACCTCCAAATTAAACCCCCGGAGCAGCGCCTGGAGCCACAGCCAAGAGCCTCAGGTCAGACAAACTACAGACCTGATGACACACGGCAAAGAAAAGAAGTAATAAATGTAACTGCTTTATGTTATGGCTTTAAAACTGTCTTGAAATGCAAAATAACACAATATTAAACATGCAATTTAACACACGATTAACTATGGAATTAATCACGATTTAAAAAAATTATCGTTTGACAGCCCTTCTTCTTCTTCTTCTTCTTATTGTGACAGTGCAGTGTGTGGGTGGTGGTCAGAGGGGCTGATGGGGCAGATTGGAGACTCACCCCCCTCAGTTTGCCCCTGATCTGAAAATCTGAATATACAAATATGTGAATATAAAGATCTGTGATTATACACATCTGTGATTATACAGATCTGTGATTATACAGATGTGATTATACAGATCTGTGATTATACACATCTGTGATTATACAGATCTGTGATTATACAGATGTGATTATACAGATCTGTGATTATACACATCTGTGATTATACAGATCTATGATTATACAGATGTGATTATACAGATCTGTGATTATACAGATCTATGATTATACAGATGTGATTATACAGATCTGTGATTATACAGATCTGTGATTATACAGATCTGTGATTATACAGATGTGATTATACAGATCTGTGATTATACAGATCTATGATTATACAGATGTGATTATACAGATCTCTGATTATACAGATGTGATTATACAGATCTGTGATTATACAGATGTGATTATACAGATCTGTGATTATACAGATCTGTGATTATACAGATTTGTGATTATACAGATCTGTGATTATACACATCTGTGATTATACAGATCTGTGATTATACAGATCTGTGATTATACAGATCTATGATTATACAGATGTGATTATACAGATCTATGATTATACAGATGTGATTATACAGATCTGTGATTATACAGATGTGATTATACAGATCTGTGATTATACAGATCTATGATTATACAGATGTGATTATACAGATCTCTGATTATACAGATGTGATTATACAGATGTGATTATACAGATGTGATTATACAGATGTGATTATACAGATCTGTGATTATACAGATCTGTGATTATACAGATCTGTGATTATACACATCTGTGATTATACAGATCTGTGATTATACAGATCTATGATTATACAGATGTGATTATACAGATCTATGATTATACAGATGTGATTATACAGATCTGTGATTATACAGATGTGATTATACAGATCTGTGATTATACAGATCTATGATTATACAGATGTGATTATACAGATCTCTGATTATACAGATGTGATTATACAGATGTGATTATACAGATCTGTGATTATACAGATTTGTGATTATACAGATCTGTGATTATACACATCTGTGATTATACAGATCTGTGATTATACAGATCTGTGATTATACAGATCTATGATTATACAGATGTGATTATACAGATCTATGATTATACAGATGTGATTATACAGATCTGTGATTATACAGATCTGTGATTATACAGATCTATGATTATACAGATGTGATTATACAGATCTCTGATTATACAGATCTGTGATTATACAGATTTGTGATTATACAGATCTGTGATTATACACATCTGTGATTATACAGATCTGTGATTATACAGATCTGTGATTATACAGATCTGTGATTATACAGATCTATGATTATACAGATGTGATTATACAGATCTCTGATTATACAGATGTGATTATACAGATGTGATTATACAGATCTGTGATTATACAGATTTGTGATTATACAGATCTGTGATTATACACATCTGTGATTATACAGATCTGTGATTATACAGATCTGTGATTATACAGATCTATGATTATACAGATGTGATTATACAGATCTATGATTATACAGATGTGATTATACAGATCTGTGATTATACAGATCTGTGATTATACAGATCTATGATTATACAGATGTGATTATACAGATCTCTGATTATACAGATGTGATTATACAGATGTGATTATACAGATGTGATTATACAGATCTGTGATTATACAGATTTGTGATTATACAGATCTGTGATTATACACATCTGTGATTATACAGATCTGTGATTATACAGATCTGTGATTATACAGATCTGTGATTATACAGATCTATGATTATACAGATGTGATTATATAGATCTATGATTATACAGATGTGATTATACAGATCTGTGATTATACAGACGTGATTATACAGATCTGTGATTATACAGATCTATGATTATACAGATGTGATTATACAGATCTCTGATTATACAGATGTGATTATACAGATGTGATTATACAGATGTGATTATACAGATCTGTGATTATACAGATTTGTGATTATACAGATCTGTGATTATACAGATCTGTGATTATACAGATGTGATTATACAGATCTGTGATTATACAGATGTGATTATACAGATGTGATTATACAGATCTGTGATTATACAGATCTGTGATTATACAGATCTGTGATTATACAGATCTGTGATTATACAGATGTGATTATACAGATCTGTGATTATACAGATCTGTGATTATACAGATCTGTGATTATACAGATCTGTGATTATACAGATCTGTGAGGTGTTTGTCTAAATGTGTAAATGATTTTTAAACCGTATTAGAGGAAATGTAAATTGTGCCGTGCTACAGTTGGGGAAATGGGACAAAACTCACACCTCGGGACAAAATTTAGACGTTGGTTCATTTTTGATGCAGGCACTTAAATACCCCCCTTTAATAGCCCCCCTCGTGCTTTGCCCCCTCGGTGTGAGTTTTACCCCCTGGGGGTAAATAATCATCTCTCCTCAGGGAGTTTTGCCCCCTGGGGGTAATTGGGGTAAATAATCTCTCCTCAGTGGACCTGCTCGGGGGAGTCACTCTGGCGTCTGTCGGACACGACTCAAAGATCGACTGGATCCAACTGAACGAGACGGGAAAGAAACTTCTGTTCAGAGACAAGAAAACGAGGGTAAGAACGAGGGAACGAGGGTAAGAATGAGGGAAGAGGAGGGAGGGAACGAGGGAGAAGAGGAGGGAGGGAATGAGGGTAAGAACGAGGGAACGAGGGAGGAGAGGAGGGAGGGAACAAGGGTAAGAATGAGGGAACGAGGGAGGAAAGGAGAGGAGGGTAGGAGGGAGGAGAGGAGGGAGGGAACGAGGGAGGAGAGGAGGGAGTGAACGAGGAAAGGAGGGGAGGAGGGAGGGAGGAGAGGAGGTCGGGAACGAGGGTAAGAACGAGGGAGGAGAGGAGGGAGGGAACGAGGGAGGAGAGGAGGGAGGGAACGAGGGTAAGAACGATGGAACGAGGGAGGAGAGGAGGGAGGGAACGAGGGTGGGTAAGAACGAGGGAAGAGAGGAGAGGAGGGAGGGAACGAGGGTAAGAACGAGGGAACGAGGGAGGAGAGGAGAGGAGGGAGGGAACGAGGGTAAGAGCGAGGGAGGAGGGTAAGAGCGGGGGAGGAGGGTAAGAGCGAGGGAGGAGGGTAAGAGCCATGTTCGTATATCTGAGTGTTTTCAGTGTCGTCGCTCCCGTTGCCGTGGTTACAGGAGTCTGGAGTCGGCTCTGTGATATGGAGGATTTTTCTGACGCACAAAACAGTGAAAGAAAAGTTCAGGCTCGTGTGTCGGGTTCAGACGAACAGTTAAGAGCAAAACCCCGAGGAGCAGGAAGAGCCTATTTTTACCATATGAACTTTCAAAACATTTTGAATCATCAAAATCAGCTTTGTAAGAGTTTGCCTCGCCGCTCCGACCCGCGCTCCCGACCCGCGCTCCGACCCGCGCTCCCGACCCGCGCTCCGACCCGCGCTCCGACCCGCGCTCCCGACCCGCGCTCCGACCCGCGCTCCCGACCCGCGCTCCGACCCGCGCTCCGACCCGCGCTCCGACCCGCGCTCCCGAGCCGCGCTCCCGACCCGCGCTCCGACCCGCGCTCCGACCCGCGCTCCCGACCCGCGCTCCGACCCGCGCGCCCGACCCGCGCTCCGACCGCGCTCCGACCCGCGCTCCGACCCGCTCCGACCTGCGCTCCCGAGCCGCGCTCCGACCATGCGCTCCCGAGCCGCGCTCCCGACTCCGCGCTCCGACTCCGCGCTCGACCCGCGCTCCGACCAGCGCTCCCGACCCGCGCTCCCGACCCGCGCTCCGACCCGCGCTCCCGACTCAGCGCTCCGACCCGCGCTCCGACCAGCGTTCCCGACCAGCGCTCCGACTCGCGCTCCGACCCGCGCCCGACCCGCTCCGAAGCCGCGCTCCCGACCCGCGCTCCGACCGCGCTCCGAGCGCGCTCCCGACTCCGCGCTCCGACCGCGCTCCCGACTCCAGCTCCCGACCCGCGCTCCGACTCATGTTCCCGACTCCATGCCGACCGCGCTCCGACCAAGGCTCCGACTCCGCGCTCCGACCCGCGCTCCGACCCGCGCTCCCGAGCCGCGCTCCCGACCCGCGCTCCGACCCGCGCTCCCGAGCGCGCTCGACCAGCGCTCGACCCGACTGCTCCGACTCCATGCGCTCGACTCCGCGTTCCCACCCAGCGCTCCGACCGCGCTCCGACCAGCGCTCCGACCCGTGCTCGACTCAGCGCTCCGACCAGCGCTCCGACTCAAGGCCTCGACCAGCGCTCCGACCAGCGTTCCCACCAGCTCCGACTAAGGCTCCCGACCAGCGCCCGACCAGCTCCCATTCAAGGCCCGACCAGCCTCGAGCAGCGCTCCGACCAAGGCGCTCGACTCAGCGCTCCGACCAGCTCCCACTCAAGGCTCCGACCAAGGCCTCGACCGCGCTCCCGACCAGCGCTCCGACCCGCGCTCCCGACCAGCGCCCGACCAGCGCTCCCGACTCCAGCGCTCCAACTCAAGGCTCCGACCAGCGTTCCTATTCAAGGCGCTCCGACCAGGCCTCAATCAAGGCCCGACTCAAGGCGCTCTGACTCAGCGCTCCGACCAGCGCTCCCGACCAAGGCCCGACTCAAGGCCCGACCCGCGCTCCGACCCGCGCTCCGACCCGAAATGCGGAAGTGAAAGTTTTTTTTGCACCAATGAGCTCAGGCCGCTGAAAACAACAGGCGGTCCCGGTCCCGGTCTCGGTCCCGGTCCCGGTCTCGGTCCCGGTCTCGGTCCCGGTCCCGGTCCCGGTCTCGGTCCCGGTCCCGGTCCCGGTCCTGATCCCGGTCCTGGTCCCGGTCCCGGTCCTGGTCCTGATCCCGGTCCTGGTCCTGGTCTCAGCTCCTCCTGGTGGATGTGCCGTCGGGCCTGAAGTTTCCTCTCGCCGTTTGCTGCTCCTTCGTTTGTTGGGTCCCAGGAAGTGACGTCATCGTGGCTCAGACCAGAAGCAGCCTGAGCGTTTGGTACAGCGCCGAGAGCCCGGAGAGCGCCACCTGCTGCCCCATCCGGGTAACTGCCCCTACTGCCCCTACTACTGCCCCGACTACTGCCACCTGCTGCCCCATCCGGGTAACTGCCCCTACTGCCCCTACTGCCCCGACTACTGCCACCTGCTGCCCCATCCGGGTAACTGCCCCTACTGCCCCTACTACTGCCACCTGCTGCCCCATCCGGGTAACTGCCCCTACTGCCCCGACTACTGCCACCTGCTGCCCCATCCGGGTAACTGCCCCTACTGCCCCGACTACTGCCACCTGCTGCCCCATCCGGGTAACTGCCCCTACTGCCCCTACTGCCCCGACTACTGCCACCTGCTGCCCCATCCGGGTAACTGCCCCTACTGTTACTGACCTCCTCACCACCTCCTCCTCACCTCCTCCTCTCCTCCTCCTCACCTCCTCCTCTCCTCCTCCTCTCCTCCTCACCTCCTGCCTCCTCTCCTGGTAACTGCCCCTACTGTTACTGACCTCCTCACCACCTCCTCCTCACCTCCTCCTCTCCTCCTCCTCACCTCCTCCTCTCCTCCTCACCTCCTCCTCCTCTCCTCCTCACCTCCTCCTCTCTTCCTCCTCTCCTCCTCACCTCCTCCTCCTCTCCTCCTCACCTCCTCCTCTCTTCCTCCTCTCCTCCTCACCCCCTCCTCCTCTCCTCCTCACCTCCTCCTCCTCTCCTCCTCTACGTCTCCTCAGGGGGAGGTGTTGGACCTCGAATGTTCTGAAGGAAAAACCAGTGTGATTGTGTCTGAGGGTCTGAGCAGCGTCTCCTACGGCCTGGACCAGGGTCTGATCGAGTTCGGGACGGCGATCGACGACGGCGACTTTCCCCGGTGAGTCCCGACCGGGTTTAGACCTGGTTTAGACCTGGTTTAGACCTGGTTTAGACCTGGTTTAGACCTGGTTTAGACCTGGTTTAGACCTGGTTTAGACCAGCTTTAGACCTGGTTTAGACCGGGTTTAGACCTGGTTTAGACCTGGTTTAGACCTGGTTTAGACCAGCTTTAGACCTGGTTTAGACCGGCTTTAGACCTGGTTTAGAACGGGTTTAGACCAGCTTTAGACCTGGTTTAGACCGGCTTTAGACCGGCTTTAGACCTGGTTTAGACCGGGTTTAGACCGGCTTTAGACCGGGTTTAGACCTGGTTTAGACCGGCTTTAGACTGGGTTTAGACCGGCTTTAGACCGGGTTTAGACCTGGTTTAGACTGGCTTTAGACTGGGTTTAGACCGGCTTTAGACCTGGTTTAGACCGGCTTTAGACCTGGTTTAGAACGGGTTTAGACCAGCTTTAGACCTGGTTTAGACCGGCTTTAGACCGGCTTTAGACCTGGTTTAGACCGGGTTTAGACCGGCTTTAGACCGGGTTTAGACCGGCTTTAGACCGGGTTTAGACCGGCTTTAGACCGGGTTTAGACCGGGTTTAGACCTGGTTTAGACTGGCTTTAGACTGGGTTTAGACCGGCTTTAGACCGGGTTTAGACCTGGTTTAGACCTGGTTTAGACCTGGTTTAGACCTGCTTTAGACCTGGTTTAGACCTGGTTTAGACCTGGTTTAGACCTGCTTTAGACCTGGTTTAGACCTGGTTTAGACCTGGTTTAGACCTGGTTTAGACCGGCTTTAGACCTGGTTTAGAACGGGTTTAGACCGGCTTTAGACCGGGTTTAGACCGGCTTTAGACCGGGTTTAGACCGGCTTTAGACCGGGTTTAGACCTGGTTTAGAACGGGTTTAGACCGGCTTTAGACCGGGTTTAGACCGGCTTTAGACCAGCTTTAGACCTGGTTTAGACCGGCTTTAGACCTGGTTTAGGCCGGGTTTAGGCCAGGTTTAGACTGGCTTTAGACCTGGTTTAGACCTGGTTTAGACCGGCTTTAGACCTGGTTTAGACCTGGTTTAGACCGGCTTTAGACCGGCTTCAGACCGGCTTTAGACCTGGTTTAGGCCGGGTTTAGGCCAGGTTTAGACTGGCTTTAGACCTGGTTTAGACCGGCTTTAGACCTGGTTTAGACCGGGTTTAGACCGGCTTTAGACCGGGTTTAGACCGGCTTTAGACCGGGTTTAGACCTGGTTTAAACCGGCTTTAGACTGGGTTTAGACCGGCTTTAGACCGGCTTTAGACCTGGTTTAGACCTGGTTTAGACCGGCTTTAGACCTGCTTTGGGATTTAGACCGGCTTTAGCCGGTGGGCGTTCCCTTAGACCCTTGGGCGTTAGACGCTTTGGGCGTTCCTTCGTGGGCGTTCCCTAGACGCCTTCGTGGACGTTCGTTCGGTGGACGCGTTCTCGTGATCGCCTTTGGTGGGCGTTCCGTTCGGTGGGCGTTCCGTTCGTGACGTTTTGATGCGTTCCCTTGGTGGGCGTTCGCCGGTGGACGTTCCGTTCGGTGGACGTTCCGTTAGTGGGCGTTCGGTGGACGCCGAGCGTTCCCTTGGTGGACGTTCCTCGCTCGTGAGCGTTCTCGTGGACGTTCCTTCGTGGGCGTTCGTTGGTGGGCGTTCCCTGACGTTTGGAGCGTTGCCCGCCGGTGGGCGTTCGTTCGGTGGGCGTTCGTTCGGTGGGCGTTCCGTTCGGTGGACGCGTTCCTTCGTGGACGCTCCTTCGTGGACGTTCGCTCTGTGGACGTTCCCTGGACGTTCCTCGGTGGACGCTCTTCGTGGACGTTCGCTCGTGGACGTTCGCCGTGGGCGTTCGTGGACGCCTGGCGTTCGGTGGACGTTCCGCTCGTGGACGTTCCTTCGTGGGCGCTGGACGCCCGCCGGTGGACGTTCCGTTCGGTGGACGTTCCCTTCGGTGGACGTTCCCTTCGGTGGACGTTCCGTTCGGTGGACGTTCCCTTCGGTGGACGTTCCCTTCGGTGGACGTTCCGTTCGGTGGACGTTCCCTTCGGTGGACGTTCCCTTCGGTGGACGTTCGTGGACGCCGCTCGTGGGCGTTCTTCGTGGACGTTCGCTTCGTGACGCTCGTTACGGTGGACGTTCGTCGTGGACGTTCCCGCTCGTGGACGTTCTTCGTGGACGTTCGCTCGCGGACGTTCCGTTCGGTGGACGCCTGTCGTCGCCTGGTGGACGTTCCTCTTCGTGGATGGGCGTTCGCCGTGGACGCCCGTTGGTGGACGTTGCCGGTGGGACGCCTTCGGTGGACGTTCCGCCTGGTGGACGCTTCGTGGGCGTTCCTTCGTGGACGCCTTCGTGGACGTTGCCTTCGGTGGACGTTCCGTTCGGTGGACGTTCCGCTCGGTGGACGTTCCGTTTGGTGGACGTTCGCTTGGTGGGACGCCCGCCGGTGGACGTTCCGTTCGTGGACGTTCGCTCGTGGACGCCTTCGTGGACGCTTCTTCGTGGACGTTCGCTCTTCGGTGGACGTTCTCGGCAGCGCTGCCTCTTGTGGAAATGTCCCACAGTGTTTGCGTTAATCTTGTGGAGGCGCCACATTTATCCAAACACAGTCGGACGTTCTGACTGAATCGTCTCGCTCATAAATTCCGCAGTGCAGCTTTAACCTGTGGGCGTTTGGTTTCCAGGGCGACGGCGTTTCTGGAGACGCTGGAGATGTCGACGGAGACGGAGGCGATGTGGAAAACACTGAGCAAACTGAGTCTGGAGGCGAAAGAGCTGCACATCGCACACAGGTACATACACACACACTATACACAGACTATACACACACTATACACACACACTATACAGACAGACTATACACACACACTATACACACACTATACACACACTATACACACAGACTATACAGACACACTATACACACAGACTATACACACACTATACACACACACTATACACACAGACTATACACACACACTATACACACACTATACACACACTATACACACACACTATACAGACAGAATATACACACACACTACACACACACTATACACACACTATACACACACTATACACACACACTATACACACAGACTATACACACACTATACACACACACTATACACACAGACTATACACACTATACACACACTATACACACACACTATACACACAGACTATACACACACTATACACACACACTATACAGACAGAATATACACACACACTACACACACACTATACACACACTATACACACACTATACACACACACTATACACACAGACTATACACACACTATACACACAGACTATACACACACTATACACACACACTATACACACACACTATACACACACACTATACACACACACTGTACACACACTATACACACAAACACACACACACTATACACACACACTATACACACACACACACTATACACACACACTATACACACACACTATACACACAGACTATACACACACTATACACACACACTATACAGACAGACTATACACACACACTATACACACACTATACACACACTATACACACAGACTATACAGACACACTATACACACAGACTATACACACACTATACACACACACACTACACACACACACTATACGCACACACTATACACACACACTATACACACACTATACACACACACTATACACACAGACACTATACACACACACACACTATACACACACTATATACACAGACTATACACACACTTTACACACACACTATACACACACACTATACACACACACTATACACACACACTACACACACTATACACACAGACTATACACACACACTACACACACTATACACACAGACTATACACACAGACACTATACACACACACACTATACACACAGACACTATACACACACACACTATACACACACACTATACACACACTATACACACACACTATACACACACACTATACACACACACTATACACACACACTATACACACAGACTATACACACACACTATACACACACACTATACACATACACTATACACACAGACTATACACACAGCCTATACACACACACTATACACACACACTATACACATACACTATACACACAGACTATACACACAGCCTATACACACGCTATACACACACACTACACACACTATACACACACTATATACACACTATACACACACACTGGTTCAGTCCTGGTTCAGTCCTGGTTCAGTCCTGGTTCAGTCCCGGTTTAGTCCTGGTTCAGTCCTGGTTTAGTTCTGGTTTAGTCCTGGTTCAGTCCTGGTTCAGTCCTGGTTCAGTCCTGGTTTAGTCCTGGTTTAGTCCTGGTTCAGTCCTGGTTCAGTCCTGGTTCAGTCCTGGTTTAGTCCTGGTTCAGTCCTGGTTTAGTCCTGGTTTAGTCCTGGTTCAGTCCTGGTTCAGTCCTGGTTCAGTCCTGGTTCAGTCCTGGTTTAGTCCTGGTTTAGTCCTGGTTCAGTCCTGGTTCAGTCCTGGTTCAGTCCTGGTTCAGTCCTGGTTCAGTCCTGGTTTAGTCCTGGTTTAGTCCTGGTTCAGTCCTGGTTCAGTCCTGGTTCAGTCCTGGTTCAGTCCTGGTTCAGTCCTGGTTCAGTCCTGGTTCAGTCCTGGTTCAGTCCTGGTTTAGTCCTGGTTCAGTCCTGGTTCAGTCCTGGTTTAGTCCTGGTTCAGTCCTGGTTCAGTCCTGGTTCAGTCCTGGTTCAGTCCTGGTTCAGTCCTGGTTCAGTCCTGGTTCAGTCCTGGTTCAGTCCTGGTTTAGTCCTGGTTCAGTCCTGGTTCAGTCCTGGTTTAGTCCTGGTTCAGTCCTGGTTCAGTCCTGGTTTAGTCCTGGTTCAGTCCTGGTTCAGTCCTGGTTTAGTCCTGGTTTAGTCCTGGTTCAGTCCTGGTTCAGTCCTGGTTCAGTCCTGGTTCAGTCCTGGTTCAGTCCTGGTTTAGTCCTGGTTTAGTCCTGGTTCAGTCTTGGTTCAGTCCTGGTTCAGTCCTGGTTCAGTCCTGGTTTAGTCCTGGTTTAGTCCTGGTTCAGTCCTGGTTCAGTCCTGGTTTAGTCCTGGTTCAGTCCTGGTTTAGTCCTGGTTTAGTCCTGGTTCAGTCCTGGTTCAGTCCTGGTTCAGTCCTGGTTCAGTCCTGGTTCAGTCCTGGTTCAGTCCTGGTTTAGTCCTGGTTTAGTCCTGGTTCAGTCCTGGTTTAGTCCTGGTTCAGTCCTGGTTCAGTCCTGGTTCAGTCCTGGTTCAGTCCTGGTTCAGTCCTGGTTCAGTCCTGGTTCAGTCCTGGTTCAGTCCTGGTTCAGTCCTGGTTCAGTCCTGGTTCAGTCCTGGTTCAGTCCTGGTTCAGTCCTGGTTCAGTCCTGGTTCAGTCCTGGTTTAGTCCTGGTTCAGTCCTGGTTCAGTCCTGGTTTAGTCCTGGTTCAGTCCTGGTTCAGTCCTGGTTTAGTCCTGGTTCAGTCCTGGTTCAGTCCTGGTTCAGTCCTGGTTTAGTCCTGGTTTAGTCCTGGTTCAGTCCTGGTTCAGTCCTGGTTCAGTCCTGGTTCAGTCCTGGTTCAGTCCTGGTTCAGTCCTGGTTTAGTCCTGGTTTAGTCCTGGTTCAGTCCTGGTTCAGTCCTGGTTCAGTCCTGGTTCAGTCCTGGTTTAGTCCTGGTTTAGTCCTGGTTCAGTCCTGGTTCAGTCCTGGTTCAGTCCTGGTTTAGTCCTGGTTTAGTCCTGGTTCAGTCCTGGTTCAGTCCTGGTTCAGTCCTGGTTCAGTCCTGGTTCAGTCCTGGTTCAGTCCTGGTTCAGTCCTGGTTTAGTCCTGGTTCAGTCCTGGTTCAGTCCTGGTTCAGTCCTGGTTCAGTCCTGGTTCAGTCCTGGTTTAGTCCTGGTTTAGTCCTGGTTCAGTCCTGGTTCAGTCCCGGTTCAGTCCTGGTTCAGTCCTGGTTCAGTCCTGGTTCAGTCCTGGTTCAGTCCTGGTTCAGTCCTGGTTCAGTCCTGGTTCAGTCCTGGTTCAGTCCTGGTTCAGTCCTGGTTCAGTCCTGGTTTAGTCCTGGTTCAGTCCTGGTTCAGTCCTGGTTTAGTCCTGGTTCAGTCCTGGTTCAGTCCTGGTTTAGTCCTGGTTCAGTCCTGGTTTAGTCCTGGTTTAGTCCTGGTTCAGTCCTGGTTCAGTCCTGGTTCAGTCCTGGTTCAGTCCTGGTTCAGTCCTGGTTTAGTCCTGGTTCAGTCCTGGTTCAGTCCTGGTTCAGTCCTGGTTCAGTCCTGGTTTAGTCCTGGTTCAGTCCTGGTTTAGTCCTGGTTCAGTCCTGGTTCAGTCCTGGTTTAGTCCTGGTTCAGTCCTGGTTTAGTCCTGGTTCAGTCCTGGTTTAGTCCTGGTTTAGTCCTGGTTCAGTCCTGGTTCAGTCCTGGTTTAGTCCTGGTTTAGTCCTGGTTCAGTCCTGGTTCAGTCCTGGTTCAGTCCTGGTTTAGTCCTGGTTCAGTCCTGGTTCAGTCCTGGTTCAGTCCTGGTTCAGTCCTGGTTCAGTCCTGGTTCAGTCCTGGTTCAGTCCTGGTTTAGTCCTGGTTCAGTCCTGGTTCAGTCCTGGTTTAGTCCTGGTTCAGTCCTGGTTCAGTCCTGGTTTAGTCCTGGTTCAGTCCTGGTTCAGTCCTGGTTCAGTCCTGGTTCAGTCCTGGTTCAGTCCTGGTTCAGTCCTGGTTCAGTCCTGGTTTTAGTCCTGGTTCAGTCCTGGTTCAGTCCTGGTTCAGTCCTGGTTCAGTCCTGGTTTAGTCCTGGTTCAGTCCTGGTTTAGTCCTGGTTCAGTCCTGGTTCAGTCCTGGTTCAGTCCTGGTTCAGTCCTGGTTTAGTCCTGGTTCAGTCCTGGTTCAGTCCTGGTTTAGTCCTGGTTCAGTCCTGGTTCAGTCCTGGTTCAGTCCTGGTTCAGTCCTGGTTCAGTCCTGGTTCAGTCCTGGTTCAGTCCTGGTTTAGTCCTGGTTTAGTCCTGGTTCAGTCCTGGTTCAGTCCTGGTTCAGTCCTGGTTCAGTCCTGGTTTAGTCCTGGTTTAGTCCTGGTTCAGTCCTGGTTCAGTCCTGGTTCAGTCCTGGTTCAGTCCTGGTTCAGTCCTGGTTCAGTCCTGGTTCAGTCCTGGTTCAGTCCTGGTTCAGTCCTGGTTCAGTCCTGGTTTAGTCCTGGTTCAGTCCTGGTTTAGTCCTGGTTCAGTCCTGGTTCAGTCCTGGTTTAGTCCTGGTTCAGTCCTGGTTCAGTCCTGGTTTAGTCCTGGTTCAGTCCTGGTTCAGTCCTGGTTTAGTCCTGGTTCAGTCCTGGTTCAGTCCTGGTTCAGTCCTGGTTCAGTCCTGGTTCAGTCCTGGTTCAGTCCTGGTTCAGTCCTGGTTCAGTCCTGGTTTAGTCCTGGTTCAGTCCTGGTTCAGTCCTGGTTCAGTCCTGGTTTAGTCCTGGTTCAGTCCTGGTTCAGTCCTGGTTCAGTCCTGGTTTCAGTCCTGGTTCAGTCCTGGTTCAGTCCTGGTTCAGTCCTGGTTCAGTCCTGGTTTAGTCCTGGTTCAGTCCTGGTTCAGTCCTGGTTCAGTCCTGGTTTAGTCCTGGTTCAGTCCTGGTTCAGTCCTGGTTTAGTCCTGGTTCAGTCCTGGTTTAGTCCTGGTTCAGTCCTGGTTCAGTCCTGGTTCAGTCCTGGTTCAGTCCTGGTTCAGTCCTGGTTCAGTCCTGGTTCAGTCCTGGTTCAGTCCTGGTTCAGTCCTGGTTCAGTCCTGGTTCAGTCCTGGTTTAGTCCTGGTTCAGTCCTGGTTTAGTCCTGGTTTAGTCCTGGTTCAGTCCTGGTTCAGTCCTGGTTCAGTCCTGGTTCAGTCCTGGTTCAGTCCTGGTTTAGTCCTGGTTCAGTCCTGGTTTAGTCCTGGTTTAGTCCTGGTTCAGTCCTGGTTCAGTCCTGGTTTAGTCCTGGTTTAGTCCTGGTTCAGTCCTGGTTCAGTCCTGGTTCAGTCCTGGTTCAGTCCTGGTTCAGTCCTGGTTTAGTCCTGGTTCAGTCCTGGTTCAGTCCTGGTTTAGTCCTGGTTCAGTCCTGGTTCAGTCCTGGTTCAGTCCTGGTTCAGTCCTGGTTCAGTCCTGGTTCAGTCCTGGTTTAGTCCTGGTTCAGTCTTGGTTCAGTCCTGGTTCAGTCCTGGTTCAGTCCTGGTTCAGTCCTGGTTCAGTCCTGGTTCAGTCCTGGTTCAGTCCTGGTTTAGTCCTGGTTCAGTCCTGGTTCAGTCCTGGTTCAGTCCTGGTTCAGTCCTGGTTCAGTCCTGGTTTAGTCCTGGTTCAGTCCTGGTTCAGTCCTGGTTCAGTCCTGGTTCAGTCCTGGTTCAGTCCTGGTTCAGTCCTGGTTCAGTCCTGGTTCAGTCCTGGTTCAGTCCTGGTTCAGTCCTGTTTCAGTCCTGGTTCAGTCCTGGTTCAGTCCTGGTTTAGTCCTGGTTCAGTCCTGGTTCAGTCCTGGTTTAGTCCTGGTTCAGTCCTGGTTTAGTCCTGGTTTAGTCCTGGTTCAGTCCTGGTTTAGTCCTGGTTCAGTCCTGGTTCAGTCCTGGTTTAGTCCTGGTTCAGTCCTGGTTCAGTCCTGGTTTAGTCCTGGTTTAGTCCTGGTTCAGTCCTGGTTCAGTCCTGGTTCAGTCCTGGTTCAGTCCTGGTTCAGTCCTGGTTTAGTCCTGGTTCAGTCCTGGTTCAGTCTTGGTTCAGTCCTGGTTCAGTCCTGGTTCAGTCCTGGTTTAGTCCTGGTTTAGTCCTGGTTCAGTCCTGGTTCAGTCCTGGTTCAGTCCTGGTTCAGTCCTGGTTTAGTCCTGGTTTAGTCCTGGTTCAGTCCTGGTTCAGTCCTGGTTCAGTCCTGGTTCAGTCCTGGTTCAGTCCTGGTTCAGTCCTGGTTCAGACCTGGTTTAGTCCTGGTTCAGTCCTGGTTCAGTCCTGGTTCAGTCCTGGTTCAGTCCTGGTTCAGTCCTGGTTCAGTCCTGGTTCAGTCCTGGTTCAGTCCTGGTTCAGTCCTGGTTCAGTCCTGGTTCAGTCCTGGTTCAGTCCTGGTTCAGTCCTGGTTCAGTCCTGGTTTAGTCCTGGTTCAGTCCTGGTTCAGTCCTGGTTTAGTCCTGGTTCAGTCCTGGTTCAGTCCTGGTTTAGTCCTGGTTCAGTCCTGGTTTAGTCCTGGTTTAGTCCTGGTTCAGTCCTGGTTTAGTCCTGGTTCAGTCCTGGTTTAGTCCTGGTTTAGTCCTGGTTCAGTCCTGGTTCAGTCCTGGTTTAGTCCTGGTTTAGTCCTGGTTCAGTCCTGGTTCAGTCCTGGTTCAGTCCTGGTTCAGTCCTGGTTCAGTCCTGGTTCAGTCCTGGTTTAGTCCTGGTTTAGTCCTGGTTCAGTCCTGGTTCAGTCCTGGTTCAGTCCTGGTTCAGTCCTGGTTTAGTCCTGGTTTAGTCCTGGTTCAGTCCTGGTTCAGTCCTGGTTCAGTCCTGGTTCAGTCCTGGTTCAGTCCTGGTTCAGTCCTGGTTCAGTCCTGGTTCAGACCTGGTTTAGTCCTGGTTCAGTCCTGGTTCAGTCCTGGTTCAGTCCTGGTTCAGTCCTGGTTCAGTCCTGGTTTAGTCCTGGTTCAGTCCTGGTTCAGTCCTGGTTTAGTCCTGGTTCAGTCCTGGTTCAGTCCTGGTTTAGTCCTGGTTCAGTCCTGGTTTAGTCCTGGTTCAGTCCTGGTTCAGTCCTGGTTCAGTCCTGGTTCAGTCCTGGTTCAGTCCTGGTTCAGTCCTGGTTCAGTCCTGGTTCAGTCCTGGTTTAGTCCTGGTTCAGTCCTGGTTCAGTCCTGGTTCAGTCCTGGTTCAGTCCTGGTTTAGTCCTGGTTCAGTCCTGGTTTAGTCCTGGTTCAGTCCTGGTTCAGTCCTGGTTCAGTCCTGGTTCAGTCCTGGTTTAGTCCTGGTTCAGTCCTGGTTTAGTCCTGGTTCAGTCCTGGTTCAGTCCTGGTTTAGTCCTGGTTCAGTCCTGGTTCAGTCCTGGTTCAGTCCTGGTTCAGTCCTGGTTCAGTCCTGGTTCAGTCCTGGTTCAGTCCTGGTTCAGTCCTGGTTCAGTCCTGGTTCAGTCCTGGTTTAGTCCTGGTTCAGTCCTGGTTCAGTCCTGGTTCAGTCCTGGTTCAGTCCTGGTTCAGTCCTGGTTCAGTCCTGGTTTAGTCCTGGTTCAGTCCTGGTTTAGTCCTGGTTCAGTCCTGGTTCAGTCCTGGTTCAGTCCTGGTTCAGTCCTGGTTCAGTCCTGGTTTAGTCCTGGTTCAGTCCTGGTTCAGTCCTGGTTCAGTCCTGGTTTAGTCCTGGTTCAGTCCTGGTTCAGTCCTGGTTCAGTCCTGGTTCAGTCCTGGTTCAGTCCTGGTTCAGTCCTGGTTCAGTCCTGGTTCAGTCCTGGTTCAGTCCTGGTTCAGTCCTGGTTCAGTCCTGGTTCAGTCCTGGTTCAGTCCTGGTTCAGTCCTGGTTCAGTCCTGGTTCAGTCCTGGTTCAGTGCTGGTTCAGTCCTGGTTCAGTCCTGGTTCAGTCCTGGTTCAGTCCTGGTTCAGTCCTGGTTCAGTCCTGGTTTAGTCCTGGTTCAGTCCTGGTTCAGTCCTGGTTCAGTCCTGGTTCAGTCCTGGTTTAGTCCTGGTTCAGTCCTGGTTCAGTCCTGGTTCAGTCCTGGTTCAGTCCTGGTTCAGTCCTGGTTCAGTCCTGGTTCAGTCCTGGTTCAGTCCTGGTTCAGTCCTGGTTCAGTCCTGGTTCAGTCCTGGTTCAGTCCTGGTTCAGTCCTGGTTCAGTCCCGGTTCAGTCCTGGTTCAGTCCTGGTTCAGTCCTGGTTCAGTCCTGGTTTAGTCCTGGTTCAGTCCTGGTTCAGTCCTGGTTCAGTCCTGGTTCAGTCCTGGTTCAGTCCTGGTTCAGTCCTGGTTCAGTCCTGGTTCAGTGCTGGTTCAGTCCTGGTTCAGTCCTGGTTCAGTCCTGGTTCAGTCCTGGTTCAGTCCTGGTTTAGTCCTGGTTCAGTGCTGGTTCAGTCCTGGTTCAGTCCTGGTTCAGTCCTGGTTCAGTCCTGGTTCAGTCCTCTTGTTGTTTGCAGGTGCTTTGCAGCTCTGGGCGACGTCTCCACCGTCCGGTTTCTCCATCACGTCACTGAAATGGCCGACAGCGCCGAGCAGGACACGGTGAGAAGATCTTCTGACCTCTGCGTTTGTGTCCGGCTTCCGTCACATTTTATTAATCCGTCGTTGGGAAAATTCACCATCAGTTTTCCATGAATCACTTCCACCTTCACATTAAAATGATCCTCGTTATTCTTCCTGTTCCTAATCCGACCTTTAAACACAAATGTTCCTGACTGCTGAGCCTCATCAGGGTGAGTTCAGAATGTTCCTGACTGCTGAGCCTCATCAGGGTGAGTTCAGAATGTTCCTGACTGCTGAGCCTCATCAGGGTGAGTTCAGAATGTTCCTGACTGCTGAGCCTCATCAGGGTGAGTTCAGAATGTTCCTGACTGCTGAGCCTCATCAGGGTGAGTTCAGAATGTTCCTGACTGCTGAGCCTCATCAGGGTGAGTTCAGAATGTTCCTGACTGCTGAGCCTCATCAGGGTGAGTTCAGAATGTTCCTGACTGCTGAGCCTCATCAGGGTGAGTTCAGAATGTTCCTGACTGCTGAGCCTCATCAGGGTGAGTTCAGAATGTTCCTGACTGCTGAGCCTCATCAGGGTGAGTTCAGAATGTTCCTGACTGCTGAGCCTCATCAGGGTGAGCTCAGAATGTTCCTGACTGCTGAGCCTCATCAGGGTGAGCTCAGAATGTTCCTGACTGCTGAGCCTCATCAGGGTGAGTTCAGAATGTTCCTGACTGCTGAGCCTCATCAGGGTGAGTTCAGAATGTTCCTGACTGCTGAGCATCATCAGGGTGAGCTCAGAATGTTCCTGACTGCTGAGCCTCATCAGGGTGAGCTCAGAATGTTCCTGACTGCTGAGCATCATCAGGGTGAGCTCAGAATGTTCCTGACTGCTGAGCCTCATCAGGGTGAGTTCAGAATGTTCCTGACTGCTGAGCCTCATCAGGGTGAGTTCAGAATGTTCCTGACTGCTGAGCCTAATCATGTGGAGTACAGAATGTTCCTGACTGCTGAGCCTCATCAGGGTGAGTTCAGAATGTTCCTGACTGCTGAGCCTCATCAGGGTGAGTTCAGAATGTTCCTGACTGCTGAGCCTCATCAGGGTGAGTTCAGAATGTTCCTGACTGCTGAGCCTCATCAGGGTGAGCTCAGAATGTTCCTGACTGCTGAACCTCATCAGGGTGAGTTCAGAATGTTCCTGACTGCTGAGCCTCATCAGGGTGAGTTCAGAATGTTCCTGACTGCTGAGCCTCATCAGGGTGAGCTCAGAATGTTCCTGACTGCTGAGCCTCATCAGGGTGAGCTCAGAATGTTCCTGACTGCTGAGCCTCATCAGGGTGAGTTCAGAATGTTCCTGACTGCTGAGCCTCATCAGGGTGAGTTCAGAATGTTCCTGACTGCTGAGCCTCATCAGGGTGAGTTCAGAATGTTCCTGACTGCTGAGCCTCATCAGGGTGAGTTCAGAATGTTCCTGACTGCTGAGCCTCATCAGGGTGAGTTCAGAATGTTCCTGACTGCTGAGCCTCATCAGGGTGAGTTCAGAATGTTCCTGACTGCTGAGCCTCATCAGGGTGAGCTCAGAATGTTCCTGACTGCTGAGCCTCATCAGGGTGAGTTCAGAATGTTCCTGACTGCTGAGCCTCATCAGGGTGAGCTCAGAATGTTCCTGACTGCTGAGCATCATCAGGGTGAGTTCAGAATGTTCCTGACTGCTGAGCCTCATCAGGGTGAGCTCAGAATGTTCCTGACTGCTGAGCCTCATCAGGGTGAGCTCAGAATGTTCCTGACTGCTGAGCCTCATCAGGGTGAGTTCAGAATGTTCCTGACTGCTGAGCCTCATCAGGGTGAGCTCAGAATGTTCCTGACTGCTGAGCCTCATCAGGGTGAGTTCAGAATGTTCCTGACTGCTGAGCCTCATCAGGGTGAGCTCAGAATGTTCCTGACTGCTGAGCCTCATCAGGGTGAGCTCAGAATGTTCCTGACTGCTGAGCCTCATCAGGGTGAGTTCAGAATGTTCCTGACTGCTGAGCCTCATCAGGGTGAGTTCAGAATGTTCCTGACTGCTGAGCCTCATCAGGGTGAGTTCAGAATGTTCCTGACTGCTGAGCCTCATCAGGGTGAGTTCAGAATGTTCCTGACTGCTGAGCATCATCAGGGTGAGCTCAGAATGTTCCTGACTGCTGAGCCTCATCAGGGTGAGCTCAGAATGTTCCTGACTGCTGAGCATCATCAGGGTGAGCTCAGAATGTTCCTGACTGCTGAGCCTCATCAGGGTGAGTTCAGAATGTTCCTGACTGCTGAGCCTCATCAGGGTGAGTTCAGAATGTTCCTGACTGCTGAGCCTCATCAGGGTGAGTTCAGAATGTTCCTGACTGCTGAGCCTCATCAGGGTGAGTTCAGAATGTTCCTGACTGCTGAGCCTCATCAGGGTGAGCTCAGAATGTTCCTGACTGCTGAGCCTCATCAGGGTGAGCTCAGAATGTTCCTGACTGCTGAGCCTCATCAGGGTGAGTTCAGAATGTTCCTGACTGCTGAGCCTCATCAGGGTGAGTTCAGAATGTTCCTGACTGCTGAGCCTCATCAGGGTGAGCTCAGAATGTTCCTGACTGCTGAGCATCATCAGGGTGAGTTCAGAATGTTCCTGACTGCTGAGCCTCATCAGGGTGAGTTCAGAATGTTCCTGACTGCTGAGCCTCATCAGGGTGAGCTCAGAATGTTCCTGACTGCTGAGCCTCATCAGGGTGAGCTCAGAATGTTCCTGACTGCTGAGCCTCATCAGGGTGAGTTCAGAATGTTCCTGACTGCTGAGCCTCATCAGGGTGAGTTCAGAATGTTCCTGACTGCTGAGCCTCATCAGGGTGAGTTCAGAATGTTCCTGACTGCTGAGCCTCATCAGGGTGAGCTCAGAATGTTCCTGACTGCTGAGCCTCATCAGGGTGAGTTCAGAATGTTCCTGACTGCTGAGCATCATCAGGGTGAGTTCAGAATGTTCCTGACTGCTGAGCCTCATCAGGGTGAGCTCAGAATGTTCCTGACTGCTGAGCCTCATCAGGGTGAGCTCAGAATGTTCCTGACTGCTGAGCCTCATCAGGGTGAGTTCAGAATGTTCCTGACTGCTGAGCCTCATCAGGTGAGTTCAGAATGTTCCTGACTGCTGAGCCTCATCAGGGTGAGTTCAGAATGTTCCTGACTGCTGAGCCTCATCAGGGTGAGTTCAGAATGTTCCTGACTGCTGAGCCTCATCAGGGTGAGTTCAGAATGTTCCTGACTGCTGAGCCTCATCAGGGTGAGTTCAGAATGTTTAATGCAGCTTTAAACATTTACGTTTTACACAAACTAAACTGAAAACCTCTGGACTCCTCAGGCTGCAGACACCGTTCTGTCCCTAACCCTGATGTTCTGAGGTTCTGTCCCTAACCCTGATGTTCTGAGGTTCTGTCCCTAACCCTGATGTTCTGAGGTTCTGTCCCTAATCGTGATGTTCTGAGGTTCTGATGTTCTGAGGTTCTGTCCCTAACCCTGATGTTCTGAGGTTCTGTCCCTAACCCTGATGTTCTGAGGTTCTCCCCCTAACCCTGATGTTCTGAGGTTCTGATGTTCTGAGGTTCTGTCCCTAACCCTGATGTTCTGAGGTTCTCCCCCTAACCCTGATGTTCTGAGGTTCTGATGTTCTGAGGTTCTGATGTTCTGAGGTTCTGTCCCTAATCGTGATGTTCTGAGGTTCTGATGTTCTGAGGTTCTGTCCCTAATCCTGATGTTCTGAGGTTCTGTCCCTAATCGTGATGTTCTGAGGTTCTGATGTTCTGAGGTTCTGTCCCTAATCGTGATGTTCTGAGGTTCTGTCCCTAACCCTGATGTTCTGAGGTTCTGATGTTCTGAGGTTCTGTCCCTAACCCTGATGTTCTGAGGTTCTGTCCCTAACCCTGATGTTCTGAGGTTCTGATGTTCTGAGGTTCTGATGTTCTGAGGTTCTGAGGTTCTGATGTTCTGAGGTTCTGTCCCTAACCCTGATGTTCTGAGGTTCTGATGTTCTGAGGTTCTGTCCCTAACCCTGATGTTCTGAGGTTCTGTCCCTAACCCTGATGTTCTGAGGTTCTGTCCCTAACCCTGATGTTCTGAGGTTCTGATGTTCTGAGGTTCTGTCCCTAACCCTGATGTTCTGAGGTTCTGTCCCTAACCCTGATGTTCTGAGGTTCTGTTCCTAACCCTGATGTTCTGAGGTTCTGATGTTCTGAGGTTCTGTCCCTAACCCTGATGTTCTGAGGTTCTGTCCCTAACCCTGATGTTCTGAGGTTCTGATGTTCTGAGGTTCTGTCCCTAACCCTGATGTTCTGAGGTTCTGATGTTCTGAGGTTCTGTCCCTAACCCTGATGTTCTGAGGTTCTGATGTTCTGAGGTTCTGTCCCTAACCGTGATGTTCTGAGGTTCTGTCCCTAACCCTGATGTTCTGAGGTTCTAATGTTCTGAGGTTCTGTCCCTAACCCTGATGTTCTGAGGTTCTGATGTTCTGAGGTTCTGTCCCTAACCCTGATGTTCTGAGGTTCTGTCCCTAACCCTGATGTTCTGAGGTTCTGTTCCTAACCCTGATGTTCTGAGGTTCTGATGTTCTGAGGTTCTGTCCCTAACCCTGATGTTCTGAGGTTCTGTCCCTAACCCTGATGTTCTGAGGTTCTGTTCCTAACCCTGATGTTCTGAGGTTCTGATGTTCTGAGGTTCTGTCCCTAACCCTGATGTTCTGAGGTTCTGTCCCTAACCCTGATGTTCTGAGGTTCTGATGTTCTGAGGTTCTGTCCCTAACCCTGATGTTCTGAGGTTCTGTCCCTAACCCTGATGTTCTGAGGTTCTGATGTTCTGAGGTTCTGTCCCTAACCCTGATGTTCTGAGGTTCTGTCCCTAACCCTGATGTTCTGAGGTTCTGTCCCTAACCCTGATGTTCTGAGGTTCTGTCCCTAACCCTGATGTTCTGAGGTTCTGATGTTCTGAGGTTCTGTCCCTAATCCTGATGTTCTGAGGTTCTGATGTTCTGAGGTTCTGTCCCTAATCCTGATGTTCTGAGGTTCTGATGTTCTGAGGTTCTGTCCCTAACCCTGATGTTCTGAGGTTCTGTCCCTAACCCTGATGTTCTGAGGTTCTGATGTTCTGAGGTTCTGTCCCTAACCCTGATGTTCTGAGGTTCTGTCCCTAACCCTGATGTTCTGAGGTTCTGATGTTCTGAGGTTCTGCTCGTTTGTTCCAGGGCGCAGACGGGACGTCGTTCTACCAGGTCCAGGCGAAGGTGGCGACTCTGGACAAGAACTTCAAACTGGCCGAGCGGTTCTACCTGGAGCAGGTCTGGAGGCACTGCTCCATCTGAGGCCCTGTCAGACTGACCCTGACCCTGACCCTGACCCTGACCCTGACCCTGACCCTGACCCTGACCCTGTCAGACTGACCCTGACCCTGACCCTGACCCTGTCAGACTGACCCTGACCCTGACCCTGACCCTGACCCTGACCCTGACCCTGACCCTGTCAGACTGACCCTGACCCTGACCCTGACCCTGTCAGACTGACCCTGACCCTGACCCTGACCCTGACCCTGACCCTGACCCTGTCCCTGTCAGACTGACCCTGACCCTGTCCCTGTCAGACTGACCCTGACCCTGTCCCTGTCAGACTGACCCTGACCCTGACCCTGTCAGACTGACCCTGACCCTGACCCTGACCCTGTCAGACTGACCCTGACCCTGACCCTGTCAGACTGACCCTGACCCTGTCCCTGTCAGACTGACCCTGACCCTGACCCTGACCCTGTCAGACTGACCCTGACCCTGACCCTGACCCTGACCCTGTCAGACTGACCCTGTCCCTGACCCTGACCCTGTCAGACTGACCCTGACCCTGACCCTGACCCTGTCAGACTGACCCTGACCCTGACCCTGTCAGACTGACAGTGACCCTGTCAGACTGACCCTGACCCTGACCCTGACCCTGACCCTGACCCTGTCAGACTGACCCTGACCCTGACCCTGACCCTGACCCTGACCCTGACAGACTGACCCTGACCCTGACCCTGACCCTGTCCCTGTCCCTGACCCTGACCCTGTCAGACTGACCCTGACCCTGACCCTGTCAGACTGACCCTGACCCTGACCCTGTCAGACTGACCCTGACCCTGACCCTGACCCTGACCCTGACCCTGTCAGACTGACCCTGACCCTGACCCTGACCCTGACCCTGACCCTGACAGACTGACCCTGACCCTGACCCTGACCCTGTCAGACTGACCCTGACCCTGACCCTGTCAGACTGACCCTGACCCTGACCCTGTCCCTGACCCTGTCAGACTGACCCTGACCCTGACAGACTGACCCTGACCCTGACCCTGTCCCTGACCCTGACCCTGTCAGACTGACCCTGACCCTGTCAGACTGACCCTGACCCTGACCCTGACCCTGACCCTGACCCTGACAGACTGACCCTGACCCTGACCCTGACCCTGTCAGACTGACCCTGACCCTGACCCTGACCCTGTCAGACTGACCCTGACCCTGACCCTGACCCTGACCCTGTCAGACTGACCCTGACCCTGACCCTGTCAGACTGACCCTGACCCTGACCCTGACCCTGACCCTGACCCTGACCCTGACCCTGACGGCTCTAACCTGATGTGTGAAACACGTCCCTCGAAATAACGTCCCTCTCACCTTTTCCTCAAACTCCTAAAACAGGACCAGGATTTTTTTTGCAGTTTTCAAACAATCTTTTTGACAATCACCACGTTTCCATGAGCGCTTTAATTCTGAATAAAAATAATTTAATTCTGAATAAAAATAATTTAATTCTGAATAAAAATAATTTAATTCTGAATAAAAATAATTTAATTCTGAATAAAAATAATTTAACTTAGAATAAAAATAATTTAATTCTGAATAAAAATAATTTAATTCTGAATAAAAATCATTTAATTCTGAATAAAAATCATTTAATTCTGAATAAAAATAATTTAATTCTGAATAAAAATAATTTAATTCTGAATAAAAATAATTTAATTCTGAATAAAAATAATTTAATTCTGAATAAAAATAATTTAATTCTGAATCAAACTGAGTTCCTCTTTAAAAAGTCCCTGTAAACACTTAATTCTAATGAAACTGATTCTTGTGAATTAATCTTAGTCCTGAAGTCAGTGGGTTTATTCTGATTTTAAAGCTGAATGAGTTTCTTCCTGGATCCTGTAAACGTTTCTTCTTCTTCACAATAATCCCGGTGGTTGGAGCTCGTTGGCTCGTCCTTCTGACTCGATCCGGACGATCCGGCTCCTCCAGTCGTCTCTTGGGACTTTCCTCCACGTCTCTTTGGATTTGTGAGCGGGATGTGGGAGTGGGCTGAGGTGTGGCAGCCTCACACTCAGTTTGTCTTCTTCCTCCTCCTCCCACACTCTTCCCTTCTCCTCCTCAGCTCACAGACGGAAAGTGTGAGGACAGAATTCTCCAGCTGCTGCTTCATTATCATCAGAACCACTGCGGGAAAAGTTCTGATCGTGTTTGTGTCGGCGGCGAAACGACAAACGGAGATGACAGAAAAGAGCAGCTGAAGTGTGGGTTTACTTCCCAAAGACAGAAATACGTTTGTGTCGCTGTCCAATCAGCACCTTCCCCACTACAGACGCTGAGAACTATTAAATAAAGACCATTGAACCTGTTTCCATGGAAACCTCAACTCACTATTATTATTTCCACGGAAACTCCAGGAGAAGAGTTTAATTTAAAACAATTTAATTCAGAATTAAACCCTCATGTAAACGTGGCCCCTGTTTGCTGCCGTGTGCATCGTGGTAACAGCTGAACAGATTGAGTAAATTCTGAACTGGGCCTGTCCCGGGTAAACAGGGACGTGTGGTCACACTATGCTGAACATTCTACTGTAGAGAAACATGCAGAACACCCCCAGCGCGGCGTCACTGCAGAGTATCAGTCGAAGTTGTCCCTTCATAAAGAGCGGTGTGTTTGTGTTCAGGACGCGGTGGACGAGGCCATCGAGATGTACCAGGAGCTGCACATGTGGGAGCACAGCCTCTGTGTGGCCGAGGCCAAGGTACAAACTCCAACCCTCTGAGGAACGGGACACATCCACTTCTTTTAAACCCATCCTGCCTCACTCCTGCCTCACTCCACTCCTGCCTCACTCCTGCGCTCACTCCGCTCCTGCCTCACTCCGCTCCTGCGCTCACTCCGCTCCTGCCTCACTCCGCTCCTGCGCTCACTCCGCTCCTGCCTCACTCCGCTCCTGCCTCACTCCTGCGCTCACTCCGCTCCTGCCTCACTCCGCTCCTGCGCTCACTCCGCTCCTGCTCCTGCTCCATGGAATAAATAAATAAGCGCTCAAATAATAATGAATAAGATAAGCGATAAATATTGGCGTAAAATGAATAAATGTGAATATAATGCGAATAAATAAATGATAGCAATAAATAATAATGGCAATAAATAGAAATGGCATAGCGTAAATGAATAAAGCGGCGGATAAATGAATAATGAAGAATAATGGAATAATGGCATAAATAAGATAATGAAGAATAAATGAATAAGCGAAAATAAATAAGATAATGAAGATAAATAAGAATAAGCGTAAATGAATAAATGAATAAATAAGATAATGAATAAATGAATAAGCGGCGTAAATGGCCAATATGTAAATAAGATAAATGGCCAATAAATGAATAAGCGAAAAAAATAAGATAAGATAATGAATAAATAAAGATAAATGAATAAATGAATAAATGAAGATAATAAATAAAAATAATGCATAAAAATAGAATAATGGCGTAAATAAGATAAGCGTAAATGAATAAATGAAAAATAAATAAGATAATAAATAAGATAAGCGTATAATAATGAATAATATGAATAAATGAATAATAGAATAAATGAATATGAAGATAAATGAATAAATAATAAATAAGATAATAAGAATAAAATGTTAAAAATAAAGATATGAATAAGATAAATGAATAATGAAGACAAATGAATAATAAATAAATGAATAAGCGTAAATAAGGAATAAGACCATAAATAAGATAGCGAATAAAAATGAATAAATGAAATAAGATGAATAGCGTAAATAAAGATATGAATAAAGATGAATATGAATAAATAAGATGATGAATAAATAAGATAATGAATAAATGAATAAATGAATGAATAAGATAAATAAATAAGAAATGAATAAAATGAATAAGATAAATGAATAATATGAATAAATAAGAATGGCGTAAATAAATAAAGATATGAAATGAATAAATAAGAATAAATGAATAATAATAAATAAATAAGATAATGAATAAGAAATAAATAAATGAATAAATAAATAAATGAATAATAAATAAGAATAAATGAATAAAAATGAATAAGATAAAATAATGATAAATGAATAAATGAATAAGAAAATAAATGAATAATGAAAATAAATAAGATATGAAATAAATGAATAAGGAATAAATGAATAAATGAATAAATGAATAATGAATAAATGAATAATGAATAAATGAATAATGAAAGATAAGAAATGATAAATATGAATAAATGAATATGAGAAATAAGATATAATAAATGAATAATAAGAATAAATGAAAAGATAATCTGAATAAGAATAAATAAGATAAATGATAAAATGAATGATAAATAAAGATAATGGCGTAAATAAATGAATGGCAATAAATAAGATAATGAATAAATGACAAATAAGACAAATGAATATGAAGCGAAGAAATGAATAAATGGCGTAAAATAAATAAAATATGAAAGAATAAATAAATAAGTAAATAAGGAATAAATAAGATAAATGAATAAGCTAATGAATGAATAAGATATGAATGAATAAATATGATAAGATGGCGTAAATAGATAAATAATGTGAATAATAAAGATAAAATGAATAATAAGATAATAGCAGATAAATAAGAATAATGAATAAATAAGATAAAATGAATAAGCAATAAAATAAGATAATGAATAAATATGAATAAATGAATAATGAGACAAAATGAATAAGCAGACAGATAATATGAATAAATATGAAAATAAATAGATAATGAATAAATGGAATAAATAAATGAATAAGCGAAATAAGAACATGAATAAATAAATAAAGACTATAAGCAATAATAATGATAAATGAATAAAATAAATAAAATATGAAGACAATAATGAATAATGAATAAATGAATAATGAATAAGACAGAAATGAATAAATGACAAATAAATAAGATAAAGCGTAAATAATAAGACAAATAAGATAATAGACAAATAAGATAAGATAAATGAATAAATAAAAGATAAGCGGCGTAAATAAATGAATAATGAATAGACAAATAAGATGAAATGAATAAGCGAATAAATGAATAAATGAATAAATAAAATAATGAAGACAAATAATAAATGAATAAGAATAAATAAGAATAATGATAAATGAATAAATAAGAATAAGCGATAGAAATAAGATATGGAAATAAATAAAAATGTAATAAAATAAATGGAATATGAATAAATGAATAAGCGAAATAAAGATAGATATGAATAAGAAATATGAATAAGTAAGATAAATGAATAAAGATAATGAATAAATGAAGACAAATAAGATAATAGCAGACAAATGAATAAATAAGATAAGATAAATGAATAATAATAAATAAGATAGCGTAAATAAAGATAATAGACAAATGAATAAGATAGCGGCGTAAATAAGATAATGAAGACATAAATAAAAGATAAGCAAATAAATAAGATAAGCGGCGTAAATGAAGATAATAAATAATGAATATGAAAAGAATAAATAAGATAAGCGGCGAATAAATAAATGAATATGACAAATAAGAAATGAATAGCGGCGTAAATAAAGATAAGCGGCGTAAATAAAATAAGCGGCGTAAAAATAAATATGAATAAGTAAATGAATAATGAATAAATAAATGAAGATAAATAAGATATGAATAAATAAGATAATGAATAAATAAGATAAGCGGCAATAAATGAATAAATGTAAATAAGATAAGTAATAAATGAATAAATGAATAAATAAGATAAATGAATAAATAAGATAAATAAGATAATGAATAAGCAATAAATGAATAAGCGTAAATAAGATAAGCGAATAAATAAGATAATAATGAATAAATAAGATAATGAATAAATAAGATAAGCAATAAATGAATAAATGAATATGTAAATAAATGAATAAATAAAATGAATAGCAATAAATGAATATAGCCAATAAATAAAATGAATAGAATAAATGAATATGAATAAATAAGATAAGCCAATAAATGAATAAGCGAAGATAATGGAATAAGCGGCGTAAATAAGATAAATAAATGAATAATGAAAGACAAATAAAATAAGAATATAGGAATAAGTAAATAAGATAAGAATAAATAAGATAATAGAATAAATGAAATGAATAATAAAAGAATAAATGGAATATGAGACAAATAAAGATAAGAATATGAATAAATAAATAGACAAATGAATAGAATAAATGATGAATAAATAAGCGAAGAATGAAATAAGATAAATAAGACAAATGAATAAATATAGAATAAATGAATAAATAAGCGAATAAATGAATAAAATGAATAAGTAGATAAGTAAATGAATAAATAAATAAAGATAGCCAAATAAGATAATGAAGAATAAATGAATAATGGACCAAATGAATAATAAGATAAATGAATAATGAAGATAAATAAAGATAAATAAAGATAAATAAGATATGGAGCTAATGAATAAATGAATAAATAAATGAATAAGCGGCGAATAAATGGAATATGAAGATAAATAAAGATAATGGCGTAAATGAATAATAGATAAATGAATAGAATAAATGAATAAGATAAATAAGATAAGCGGCGTAAATGGAATAATAAATAAGATTGAATGAAATAGATAAATGAATCAAGTAGAATAAATAAAGATAAATAAGATGGCAAAATAAGATATGAATAAATAAGAATAAGCGAATAAATAAGATAGATAAATAATAATAAGATAAATGAATAATGAATAAATAAAGATAATAAATAAATGAATATGAATAAATAAGATAAGCCGGCGTAAATGAATATGAAATAAATAAATATGAAAGACCAAATAATGGCATTAATGAATAAGTAAATGTGAATAATAAATGAATAAGCAGATAAGAATAATAATATGAAGATAAATAAAGATAGCGGCGTAAATAAGATATGAATAAATGAATATGAGCAAATAAATAAGATAAATAAAGATAAGCCGAATAAATAAATGAGATAATAGAATAAATGAATAGCGGCGTAAATAAGATAAATAAATGATAAATAAATATGAATATGAAGCGGCGTAAATAAGATAATGGAATAAATAAGATAAGCGGCGTAAATAGATATGAATAAATAAAATGTGAAATAAATGAATAGCGGCGTAAATGAAAGATAAGCGTAAATGAATGAGAATAAGCCAATGAATAAAGATAGCGAATAGATAAATGGAATAAGCGTAAATAAGATATGAATAATAAATAAGATAAATGAAAATAAATAAGATAAGCGTAAATAAATGAATAGACAAATAAATGATAAATGAATAGATATGAATAAGTAAATAAATGAGATAAATGAATAATCAAATGAATAATGAAAGATAAATGAATATGAAGATAAATAAATAAAATAAATAGATAATAGATAAATAAGATATGAATAAATGAATAAATGAATAAATAAATAAGATAAATGAGATAAATAAGATAATGAATAAATAAGGAATAAATAGATAAATATGAAATAATGAATAAAATAAGATAGCGAATAAATAAATAAGATAAATGAATAAGCAATAAATGAATAATAAATAAATAGATAATGCGTAAATAAGATATGGCATAAATAAGATAATGGCGTAAATAAATGATAATGAAAATAAGATAAAATAAATGAATAAGACAAATGAATAAATGAAATAGATGGCAATAAATAAGATAAGAATGAATAAAGATATGAATAAATAGATAAATAAGATAAGCAATAAATGAATAATGGCGTAAATAAGATAAGACAATAAATAAATGAATAAGCCAAATAAATGAATAAGCATAATGAATAAATAAGAATATGAATAAATAAAGATAAGCGGCAATAAATAAAGCTGAATATGAATAAATGAATAAGTAAAAATAAATGAATAAAGCGGCGTAAATAAGATAATAAATAAGATAATGAATAAAATGAATAAGCGAATAAATGAAATAAAATAAGCGGCGTAAAATAAGATAATGATATGAATAAATGCATAAATGAAAGAATGATAAATAAGATAAGCGTAAATGAATAAGATAAATAAGATAAGCGGCGTAAATAAGATATGAAGACCAATAAATGAATAAGCGGCGTAAATAAGATAATGAAAGAATGATAAGCGGCAAATGAATAAGCGGCGTAAATGAAGATAATGAATAAATAAGATAAGCGGCGTAAATAAGATATGAATAAAATGAATAAGCGTAAATAAATAAATATGAAGAATAAATGAATAGCGTAAATAAATAATATGAATAAATAAGATAAATAATAAATGGAATAATGAATAAATGAATATGTAAATAAGATAATGAAGCGTAAATGAATAAATGAATAAATAAATGAATAATAAAAATGAAATGAATATGAATAAATAAAAGATAAGCGTAAATGAATAAGCAATAAATGAAATAAGCGAAAATAAATGAATAAGATAATAAATAAATAAAGATGGCGTAAATAAAGATAATGAATAAATGAATAAATAAATGAATAAATAAGATAATGAATAAATAAATGAATGAATAAATGAATAAATAAACTGCTCCTGCCTCACTCCGCTCCTGCCTCACTCCGCTCCTGCGCTCACTCCGCTCCTGCCTCACTCCGCTCCTGCCTCACTCCGCTCCTGCGCTCACTCCGCTCCTGCCTCACTCCGCTCCTGCGCTCACTCCGCTCTCATTATTCAGGTTAGAAGCACTTTTTTGCACATTAAAACAGCTGATTACATTTTCCAGGGGCTCCGAACGCACTTTCTGGTAAGTTTATATCAGATAATTCGTACACAAAATAATGCAAAGTGCTTCACAGAGTAAGACATTTAATAACATTACAAACACCAACATCGAAGTGGCACTTTTTTCATGGTTGGGGCTCCTGCGACTTTTATATTCAAATAAATCATTTCACATGTTCATTATTTTCACACTGACCAACAGAGGGCGCTCTGGGCTTTTTGGCCAGTATCTGCTGCTCCTGTTACTTCTGCACCACTGAAAATGTAAAATTTCAACATCAGCTTATAAAGACGAACACAAACCCTCCAAAAAGAAAATCCGATTCTGCAGGTTCTAAGCTGCAAGTGGAGAAAATCAGGAATCGAGCAGCAGAAAGTTTGAAGTGAACGAGGGACTGGGGAAAAGTGGAGGATTCTTTAACTGCACTGAAGAAAACAAAAACTGTCCGGTTAAAAGCTCGACGGCCACAGCCAGAGGAATAATAATAATAATAATTCATTTTATTTATAACTTTACATTTGGAAACAAATCTCAAAGTGCACTACAGACCATTTAAAAGCACACAAATATCACACAATTAAAAACAAGTGAAAAGGAGCAGTCTCCTGAATGTGCTTTTTGAAACAGAAAAGTCTTGAGATGTTTTTAAAACACTCCACAGTCTGTGGGGCCCTCAGGTTCTCGGCCTGAAAACAGCTCTGTGCCCCAGTGTGTGGAGTTTGGTTCTGGTGGGCACAGACGGTGAGTGTTGGTGGAGCGGAGGGATCGTGTGGTGGACTGAGAGGTTCCTGTAGATATCCTGGGGCATTTCCATGGAGGCGCAAACAGATTTTATATTCAACGGGGTGACGGATCGGAGGCAGATGAAGTGTTCGGAGGACGGGTGTAATATGGTCAAACTCAGATCTTGATTTAGGAACAAAACAGAGAAATGCAAAGTTCAGGATCCTGTGTGGCGGCTTCAGACGAACAGTTTAAGTCCAGAATGACGAGGCTCAGAGCAGCAGGTACAGACAGAGGGACGAGAAGATCCTAATGTGAAGGAGCCCCAAGAGCCTCCTGGAGCACTTCCTGTTTGGCACGCACCGGCTAACGGGTCAGCGGCTAACGGGTTAGCGGCTAACGGGTTAGCGGCTAACGGGTTAGCGGCTAACGGGTTAGCGGCTAACGGGTCAGCGGCTAACGGGTCAGCGGCTAACGGGTCAGCGGCTAACGGGTCAGCGGCTAACGGGTCAGCGGCTAACGGGTTAGCGGCTAACGGGTCAGCGGCTAACGGGTCAGCGGCTAACCCGTTAGCCGCTGACCCGTTAGCTTAGTCCACTCAGATATACAGTTTATGGTCGACGCCTTCGCCTCCATCGTCGCTCGGACGACACTGTCCCAAAAACCACCAGACTTCCACACTGAGGCCGACAGTCTGAAGTGTTGAAATGTCTGCTCTTGGTCTCTGGTTTTATCAAATAAACTTAAATATGTTTATATTTCTATATTATATATATATATATAATTTATATATTATATATGTATAACCATCAGAAAATGAAAATGAAACGAATGTGAAATAAAACGGGACCGTTCTCCCTGCTGACCTTAAACTCCAGACTGATCTAACGTCTTCAGCAGAGGATTAAAACAGTGGCGTCAGGACAGAACTATTCCCACAGTCTGAACAGATGAAATGTTCCTCACTGCAGTGAGGCTCATGTTTAATGTGGAGGAACAGTCTGAACAGATGAAATGTTCCTCACTGCAGTGAGGCTCATGTTTAATGTGGAGGAACAGTCTGAACAGATGAAATGTTCCTCACTGCAGTGAGGCTCATGTTTAATGTGGAGGAACAGTCTGAACAGATGAAATGTTCCTCACTGCAGTGAGGCTCATGTTTAATGTGGAGGAAATTCACTACTTTTAAATTGTAACTTGAACTGTGCAGTTCTTTTCTAAAAGCCCCTGTGGACTGTTGAAAATGAGCACATGTGCGAACACTGTCCAGTGCACTGTCCTCAGGGGCCCCGCAGCGGCAGTGCGGTGCTCAGGGGCCCCACAGCGGCAGTGCGGTGCTCAGGGGCCCCGCAGCGGCAGTGCGGTGCTCAGGGGCCCCGCAGCGGCAGTAGCAGGTGCTCAGGGGCCCCACAGCAGCAGGCGGGAGCTGGAATCAAACCTTTGACCTGTGTCCTCAGGGTCACCCGGAGCTGCAGAGCCTGAGGAGGAGCTACATGACGTGGCTCACGGACACGGGTCAGGACGAGAAGGCCGGAGAGGTGAGACCAGCCGCTCGCCTTTCCACGGAGCTCACCTGGCTCTCTTCTCTCTCTGTTTCTCTTTCCTTCCTCTGTTTCTCTTTCCTTCCTCTGTTTCTCTCTTTCCTTCCTCTGTCTCTCTTTCCTTCCTCTGTTTCTCTTTCCTTCCTCTGTCTCTCTTTCCTTCCTCTGTTTCTCTTTCCTTCCTCTGTCTCTCTTTCCTTCCTCTGTCTCTCTTTCCTTCCTCTGTCTCTCTTTCCTTCCTCTGTCTCTCTTTCCTTCCTCTGTCTCTCTTTCCTTCCTCTGTCTCTCTTTCCTTCCTCTGTCTCTCTTTCCTTCCTCTGTCTCTCTTTCCTTCCTCTGTCTCTCTTTCCTTCCTCTGTTTCTCTTTCCTTCCTCTGTCTCTCTTTCCTTCCTCTGTCTCTCTTTCCTTCCTGTCTCTCTTTCCTTCCTGTTTCTCTTTCCTTCCTCTGTCTCTCTTTCCTTCCTCTGTCTCTCTTTCCTTCCTCTGTCTCTCTTTCCTTCCTCTGTCTCTCTTTCCTTCCTCTGTCTCTCTTTCCTTCCTCTGTCTCTCTTTCCTTCCTCTGTCTCTCTTTCCTTCCTCTGTCTCTCTTTCCTTCCTCTGTCTCTCTTTCCTTCCTCTGTCTCTCTTTCCTTCCTCTGTCTCTCTTTCCTTCCTCTGTCTCTCTTTCCTTCCTCTGTCTCTCTTTCCTTCCTCTGTCTCTCTTTCCTTCCTCTGTCTCTCTTTCCTTCCTCTGTCTCTCTTTCCTTCCTCTGTCTCTCTTTCCTTCCTCTGTCTCTCTTTCCTTCCTCTGTCTCTCTTTCCTTCCTCTGTCTCTCTTTCCTTCCTCTGTTTCTCTTTCCTTCCTCTGTCTCTCTTTCCTTCCTCTGTCTCTCTTTCCTTCCTCTGTCTCTCTTTCCTTCCTCTGTCTCTCTTTCCTTCCTCTGTCTCTCTTTCCTTCCTCTGTCTCTCTTTCCTTCCTCTGCCCTCAGAGTTGTGTCTGTTCAGGTGAAGGAGGCGGAGGGGGACGTCTCTGCGGCCGTGAGTCTGTACCTCAGAGCCGGGCTCCCGGCCAAAGCCGCCAGAGTCGCTCTGAGTCGCCCCGAACTCCTGCAGAGCCCCGAGACGCTGAGCCGCATCGCCTCCAGCCTCATCCAGAACCACTTCTACGAGCGGGTACGCGAAATCACACCAAACCTACGCGAAATCACACCAAACCTACGCGAAATCACACCAAACCTACGCGAAAACACACCAGACCGACGAGAAATCACACCAAACTTACGCGAAATCACACCAAACCTACGCGAAAACACACCAGACCTACGCGAAATCACACCAAACCTACGCGAAATCACACCAAACCTACGCGAAATCACACCAAACCTACGCGAAATCACACCAAACCTACGAGAAATCACACACCAAACCTGTAAATCACACCAAACCTACGCAAAATCACACACCAAACCTCACGAGAAATCACACCAAACCTCAATCACACACCAAACCTACGAAATCACACCAAACCTCACAGCAGAAATCACACCAAACCTCACAGAAATCACACCAAACCTACGGCAATCACACACCAAACCTACAAAATCACACCAAACCTCTCAATCACACCAAACCTCGAAAACACACCAAACCTCACAGAAAAACACACCAAACCTACAGAAAACAAAAACACACCAGACCTATAAATCACACCAAACCTCACAAAATCACACCAAACCTACGAAATCACACACACCAAACCTCATAAAATCACACACACACCAAACCTCTGCTGAAAACACACCAGACCTCACAATCACACCAAACCTCATAAAAATCACACCAAACCTACGAAATCACACCAGACCTACAAAACACACACCACACCTAGAAACCTCTGTGAAAATCACACCAAACCTGCGAAAAACACACCAGACCTACAGCGAAATCACACCAAACCTCACAATCACACCAAACCTCATGAAATCACACCAAACCTCGGCACACACAAACCTACGAGAAATCACACCAAACCTAAATCACACCAAACCTACGCGAAAACACACAAAACCTACGCGAAAACACACCAGACCTGATGAATCACACCAAACCTCTGTGAAATCACACCAAACCTCACGAAATCACACCAAACCTCGCAAAATCACACCAGACCTACAGAAATCACACCAAACCTATCTGAAATCACACCAGACCTACGCGAAATCACACCAAACCTACAATCACACCAAACCTACGAAATCACCAAACCTAGAATCACACACCAAACCTCACGAGGAAATCACACCAAACCTGTAAATCACACCAAACCTGCGAAATCACACCAAACCTACGAAATCACACACCAGACCTACAACGAAATCACACCAAACCTCGCGAAATCACACCAAACCTCTGAAAACACACCAGACCTGCAAAATCACACAAACCTGCTGAAATCACACCAAACCTGAAATCACACCAAACCTACGCGAAATCACACCAGACCTACGAGAAATCACACCAAACCTACGCGAAATCACACCAAACCTACGCGAAAACACACAAAACCTACGCGAAAACACACCAGACCTATGAGAAATCACACCAAACCTACGCGAAATCACACCAAACCTACGCGAAATCACACCAAACCTACGCAAAATCACACCAAACCCTACGAAATCACACCAAACCTCACGAAATCACACCAAACCTACGCAGCTACACACAAAACCTGCAACACACCAGACCTGTAGAAATCACACCAAACCTGCACGAATAACACACACCAGACCTACTGAAATCACACCAAACCTACAGCCGAATCACACCAAACCTGCAAATCACACCAAACCTACAATCACACCAAACCTCAATCACACCAAACCTACGAAATCACACCAAACCTCTGCGAAATCACACCAAACCTCACGAAATCACACCAAACCTGCGAAATCACACCAAACCTCACAGCAATCACACCAAACCTCGAGTCACGAAATCACACCAAACCTCACAGAAAATCACACCAAACCTCGAAATCACACCAAACCTACGCAATCACACCAAACCTGCAAATCACACCAAACCTACAATCACACCAAACCTACGTGAAAAACACACCAAACCTCACGAAAACACACCAAAACCTCTGTGGCAAACACACCAGACCTATGAGAAATCACACCAAACCTCAGCGAAAATCACACCAAACCTCTGCGAAATCACACCAAACCTCGCAAAATCACACCAAACCTGCGGAAAACACACCAGACCTCTCGAAATCACACCAAACCTCATAAAATCACACCAAACCCTACGCGAAATCACACCAGACCTCAGCGAAAACACACCAAACCTGCGAAATCACACCAAACCCTCCCGAAAACACACCAGACCTACCAGAAATCACACCAAACCTCTGGTCAATCACACCAAACCTACGCAAATCATCACCAAACCTCACAAATCACACCAAACCTACGAAATCACACCAAACCTAAATCACACCAAACCTCTGAAAACACACAAAACCTCTGAAAAACACACACCAGACCTATGAAATCACACCAAACCTCAATCCACCAAACCTCTGAAATCACACCAAACCTACGCAAAAATCACACCAGACCTACAATCACACCAAACCTATCTGCAAATCACACCAGACCTCTGCAATCACACCAAACCTAATCACACCAAACCTACAAATCACACCAAACCTCGGAAATCACACCAAACCTACGAGAAATCACACCAAACCTAATCACACCAAACCTCGAAATCACACCACACACAAGACCCCTGCGGAAAACACACCAGACCTAAATCACACCAAACCTACGCGAAATCACACCAAACCTACGCGAAATCACACCAAACCTACGCGAAATCACACCAAACCTACGCGAAAACACACCAAACCTACGCGAAATCACACCAAACCTACGAGAAATCACACCAAACCTACGCGAAATCACACCAAACCTACGCGAAAACACACCAGACCTACGAGAAATCACACCAAACCTACGCGAAAACACACCAGACCTACGAGAAATCACACCAAACCTACGAGAAATCACACCAAACCTACGCGAAATCACACCAAACCTACGCGAAATCACACCAAACCTACGCGAAATCACACCAAACCTACGCGAAATCACACCAAACCTACGCGAAATCACACCAAACCTACGCGAAAACACACCAGACCTACGAGAAATCACACCAAACCTACGCGAAATCACACCAAACCTACGAGAAATCACACCAGACCTACGCGAAATCACACCAAACCTACGAGAAATCACACCAAACCTACGCGAAATCACACCAAACCTAGGAGAAATCACACCAAACCTACGAGAAATCACACCAAACCTACGAGAAATCACACCAAACCTACACGAAATCACACCATACCTACTCGAAAACACACCAGACCTACGAAAACACACACACGAGAAATCACACCAAACCTACGCGAAATCACACCAAACCTACGAGAAATCACACCAAACCTACGCGAAATCACACCAAACCTACGCGAAATCACACCAAACCTACGCGAAATCACACCAAACCTACGCGAAATCACACCAAACCTACGCGAAATCACACCAAACCTAAATCACACACGAAACCTACGCAAAATCACACCAAACCTAAGAGAAAACACACCAAACCTACACGAAATCACACGAAACTATGAGAAATCACACGAAACCTACGCGAAATCACACGAAACCTATGCGAAATCACGAAACCTACGCGAAATCACACGAAACCTACGCAAAATCATACAAAACCTACAAGAAAACATGCCAAAGCTACGCAAAATCACATGAAACTATGAGAAATCACACGAAACCTACGTGAAATCACGAAACCTACGCGAAATCACACAAAACGTACAAGAAAACATGCCAAACCTACGCAATATCACACAAAACGATGAGAAATCACACGAAACCTACGAGAAATCACACCGAACCTACGCAAAATCACAGTAGAACTCTTGCACCACACAACTGACCCCTGTGAGCTCAGTCGTGCACCTTTGGTTCTTTTGAATTTAATTTAAGAACGAAAAATAATAAAATGTGAAAACAGTTTATTTCATTTTTTCCATTTTATTTAACAGAAAAACAGATTTCGACCTCTATTTCCAATATTTAAATTAATTTAATTATTTTATTTTATTTCAAGTTTATTTCCAAAAACAGTCTCGTTCCTGTTTTATTCCTGATCTTTTCTTCTCTCTGGTTTGAAATAAACAAAATTAAATATTGGAAATAGAAGTCGAAATCAGTTTTTTTTTGTTTGACACTAAAACAGAATAATGAAACCGTTTTCACATTTTATTGTTTTTCCTTCTTAATTGAAACTCTACAGAACAAATGGTGCGTGGACCGACCTTTAAGTCATGTTCCTCTGTTCCTCGTCTCAGATCTGAGTCTGTTTGTTTCCTTCATGTTTGACTCTTTACTATTCGTCTGTTTCATCTGCAAAGCTCCAAACGCTCTGCTCCACCCTGTGATGTCATCAAGTGAACAGCTTCTTTTCCCTTTAGTTCAGTCGAGACTGAAATGATCCAGGTGATTCTAGTGAAGGTGCGTGGAGTTTAAAAGCACGGCGGAGCACTTCCTGTATCGCCACACGATGACATCACCAGGTGGAACAGAGAGTTTTCAGTTTGCTCCACGTCTGTGATGAGGAAACAGCGTTAGAACGTAGAATCTGCAGTAATTCTGTTTCGATCAGGCTGGAGATCTGTACGAACGCACCAGGAACCACCAGAGGGCGCTGGAGTGCTACGTCAAAGGAGGAGCTTTCCGGAAAGGTCTCACATTAACTTTATACACGACTGTACTGAACTTTACCTTTATACACGACTGTACTGAACTTTAACTTTATACACGACTGTACTGAACTTTAACTTTATACACGACTGTACTGAACTTTAACTTTATACACGACTGTACCGAACTTTACCTTTATACACGACTGTACTGAACTTTAACTTTATACACGACTGTACCGAACTTTACCTTTATACACGACTGTACTGAACTTTAACTTTATACACGACTGTACTGAACTTTAACTTTATACACGACTGTACCGAACTTTACCTTTATACACGACTGTACTGAACTTTACCTTTATACACGACTGTACTGAACTTTACCTTTATACACGACTGTACCGAACTTTACCTTTATACACGACTGTACCGAACTTTACCTTTATACACGACTGTACTGAACTTTACCTTTATACACGACTGTACTGAACTTTACCTTTATACACGACTGTACCGAACTTTACCTTTATACACGACTGTACTGAACTTTACCTTTATACACGACTGTACTGAACTTTACCTTTATACACGACTGTACCGAACTTTACCTTTATACACGACTGTACTGAACTTTACCTTTATACACGACTGTACTGAACTTTACCTTTATACACGACTGTACTGAACTTTACCTTTATACACGACTGTACCGAACTTTACCTTTATACACGACTGTACTGAACTTTACCTTTATACACGACTGTACTGAACTTTAACTTTATACACGACTGTACTGAACTTTACCTTTATACACGACTGTACTGAACTTTAACTTTATACACGACTGTACTGAACTTTAACTTTATACACGACTGTACCGAACTTTACCTTTATACACGACTGTACTGAACTTTACCTTTATACACGACTGTACTGAACTTTACCTTTATACACGACTGTACTGAACTTTAACTTTATACACGACTGTACTGAACTTTACCTTTATACACGACTGTACTGAACTTTACCTTTATACACGACTGTACTGAACTTTACCTTTATACACGACTGTACTGAACTTTACCTTTATACACGACTGTACGTATCTTCACCTTTATCCACGACTGTACTGAACTTTACCTTTATACACGACTGTACTGAACTTTACCTTTATACACGACTGTACTGAACTTTACCTTTATACACGACTGTACTGAACTTTACCTTTATACACGACTGTACTGAACTTTACCTTTACACGACTGTACCGAACTTTACCTTTATACACGACTGTACTGAACTTTACCTTTATACACGACTGTACTGAACTTTACCTTTATACACGACTGTACTGAACTTTACCTTTATACACGACTGTACTGAACTTTACCTTTATACACGACTGTACTGAACTTTACCTTTATACACGACTGTACTGAACTTTAACTTTATACACGACTGTACAGAACTTTACCTTTATACACGACTGTACTGAACTTTACCTTTATACACGACTGTACTGAACTTTAACTTTATACACGACTGTACTGAACTTTACCTTTATACACGACTGTACTGAACTTTAACTTTATACACGACTGTACTGAACTTTACCTTTATACACGACTGTACTGAACTTTACCTTTATACACGACTGTACCGAACTTTAACTTTATACACGACTGTACTGAACTTTACCTTTATACACGACTGTACTGAACTTTACCTTTATACACGACTGTACCGAACTTTAACTTTATACACGACTGTACTGAACTTTACCTTTATACACGACTGTACTGAACTTTACCTTTATACACGACTGTACTGAACTTTAACTTTATACACGACTGTACTGAACTTTACCTTTATACACGACTGTACTGAACTTTACCTTTATACACGACTGTACTGAACTTTACCTTTATACACGACTGTACCGAACTTTACCTTTATACACGACTGTACTGAACTTTACCTTTATACACGACTGTACTGAACTTTAACCTTTATACGACGCTACTGTACCTAACTTTACCTTTATACACGACTGTACTTAACTTTACCTTTATACACGACTGTACTGAACTTTACCTTTATACACGACTGTACCGAACTTTAACTTTATACACGACTGTACCGAACTTTACCTTTATACACGACTGTACTGAACTTTACCTTTATACACGACTGTACTGAACTTTACCTTTATACACGACTGTACTGAACTTTACCTTTATACGACTGTACTGAACTTTACCTTTATACGACTGTACTGAACTTTACCTTTATACACGACTGTACTGAACTTTACCTTTATACCGACTTTACTGAACTTTACCTTTATACACGACTGTACTGAACTTTACCTTTATACCACGACTGTACTGAACTTTACCTTTATACACGACTGTACTGAACTTTACCTTTATACGACTGTACTGAACTTTACCTTTATACACCGACTGTACTGAACTTTACCTTTATACACGACTGTACTGAACTTTACCTTTATACACGACTGTACTGAACTTTACCTTTATACACGACTGTACTGAACTTTACCTTTATACACGACTGTACTGAACTTTACCTTTATACACGACTGTACTGAACTTTACCTTTATACACGACTGTACTGAACTTTACCTTTATACACGACTGTACTGAACTTTACCTTTATACACGACTGTACTGAACTTTACCTTTATACACGACTGTACTGAACTTTACCTTTATACACCGACTGTACCTGAACTTTACCTTTATACACCCACTGTACTGAACTTTACCTTTATACGACTGTACTGAACTTTACCTTTATACCACGACTGTACTGAACTTTACCTTTATACACCGACTGTACTGAACTTTACCTTTATACACGACTGTACTGAACTTTACCTTTATACACCGACTGTACTGAACTTTACCTTTATACACGACTGTACTGAACTTTACCTTTATACACCGACTGTACTGAACTTTACCTTTATATCACGACTGTACTGAACTTTACCTTTATACACGACTGTACTGAACTTTACCTTTATACACGACTGTACTGAACTTTACCTTTATACACGACTGTACGGAACTTTACCTTTATACCCACTGTACTGAACTTTACCTTTATACCACGACTGTACTGAACTTTACCTTTATACACCGACTGTACTGAACTTTACCTTTATACCGCGACTGTACTGAAATTTACCTTTATACACGACTGTACTGAACTTTACCTTTATACACGACTGTACCGAACTTTACCTTTATACACGACTGTACTGAACTTTAACTTTATACACGACTGTACTGAACTTTACCTTTATACACGACTGTACTGAACTTTTCCTTTATACCACGACTGTACTGAACTTTACCTTTATACCACGACTGTACTGAACTTTACCTTTATACGACTGTACTGAACTTTAACTTTACCTTTATACCACGACTGTACTGAACTTTACCTTTATACACCCACTGTACCGAACTTTACCTTTATACACGACTGTACTGAACTTTACCTTTATACACGACTGTACTGAACTTTACCTTTATACACGACTGTACTGAACTTTAACTTTATACCACTGTGCGAACTTTAACTTTATACACGACTGTACTGAACTTTACCTTTATACCCACTGTACTGAACTTTAACCTTTATACACGACTGTACTGAACTTTACCTTTATACACGACTGTACTGAACTTTACCTTTATACACGACTGTACTGAACTTTACCTTTATACACGACTGTACTGAACTTTACCTTTATACACCCACTGTACTGAACTTTACCTTTATACACGACTGTACTGAACTTTAACCTTTATACACCGACTGTACCTGAACTTTACCTTTATACACGACTGTACTGAACTTTACCTTTATACACGACTGTACTGAACTTTACCTTTATACACGACTGTACTGAACTTTACCTTTATACCGACTATGCGAACTTTACCTTTATACGACTGTACTGAACTTTAACTTTATACACGACTGTACTGAACTTTAACTTTATACACACTGTACCGAACTTTACCTTTATACACGACTGTACGAACTTTACCTTTATACACGACTGTACTGAACTTTACCTTTATACCACGACTGTACTGAACTTTACCTTTATACACCGACTGTACTGAACTTTACCTTTATACACGACTGTACTGAACTTTACATTTATACACGACTGTACTGAACTTTACCTTTATACACGACTGTACTGAACTTTACCTTTATACACGACTGTACTGAACTTTACCTTTATACACGACTGTACTGAACTTTACCTTTATACACGACTGTACTGAACTTTACCTTTATACACGACTGTACCGAACTTTACCTTTATACACGACTGTACTGAACTTTAACTTTATACACGACTGTACTGAACTTTACCTTTATACACGACTGTACTGAACTTTAACTTTATACACCCACTGTACTGAACTTTACCTTTATACACGACTGTACTGAACTTTACCTTTATACACCCACTGTACTGAACTTTACCTTTATACACGACTGTACTGAACTTTACCTTTATACACCACACTGTACTGAACTTTAACCTTTATACACGACTGTACTGAACTTTACCTTTATACACGACTGTACTGAACTTTACCTTTATACACGACTGTACTGAACTTTAACTTTATACACGACTGTACTGAACTTTACCTTTATACACGACTGTACTGAACTTTAACTTTATACACGACTGTACTGAACTTTACCTTTATACACCCACTGTACTGAACTTTAACCTTTATACACCGACTGTACTGAACTTTACCTTTATACACGACTGTACTGAACTTTACCTTTATACACGACTGTACTGAACTTTACCTTTATACACGACTGTACTGAACTTTACCTTTATACACGACTGTACCGAACTTTACCTTTATACACGACTGTACTGAACTTTACCTTTATACACGACTGTACTGAACTTTACCTTTATACGACTGTACTGAATTTTAACTTAATCCACGACTGTACTTAACTTTACCTTTATACACGACTGTACTGAACTTTACCTTTATACACGACTGTACTGAACTTTAACTTTATACACGACTGTACTGAACTTTACCTTTATACACGACTGTACTGAACTTTAACTGTATACACCCACTGTACCTGAACTTAAATTTTATACCCGACTTTACTGAAATTAAACTTTATACACTACTTTACTTAAATTTACCTTTATACACGACTTTACTTAACTTTACATTTATACACGACTGTACTGAACTTTACCTTTATACACGACTGTACTGAACTTTACCTTTATACACGACTGTACTGAACTTTACCTTTATACACGACTGTACCGAACTTTAACTTTATACGACTGTACTGAACTTTACCTTTATACACGACTGTACTGAACTTTACCTTTATACCACGACTGTACTGAACTTTACCTTTATACACGACTGTACTGAACTTTACCTTTATACCACGACTGTACTGAACTTTACCTTTATACACGACTGTACCGAACTTTACCTTTATACACGACTGTACTGAACTTTACCTTTATACACGACTGTACTGAACTTTACCTTTATACACGACTGTACTGAACTTTAACTTTATACACGACTGTACTGAACTTTACCTTTATACACGACTGTACTGAACTTTACCTTTATACACGACTGTACTGAACTTTACCTTTATAAACGACAGTACTGAAATATACCTTTATACACGACTGTACTGAACTTTAACTTTATACACGACTGTACTGAACTTTACCTTTACACGACTGTACTGAACTTTACCTTTATACACGACTGTACTGAACTTTACCTTTATACACGACTGTACTGAACTTTACCTTTATACACGACTGTACTGAACTTTACCTTTATACACGACTGTACTGAACTTTACCTTTATACACGACTGTACTGAACTTTAACTTTATACACGACTGTACTGAACTTTACCTTTATACACGACTGTACTGAACTTTACCTTTATACACGACTGTACTGAACTTTACCTTTATACGACTGTACTGAACTTTACCTTTATACACCCACTGTACCGAACTTTACCTTTATACACGACTGTACTGAACTTTACCTTTATACACGACTGTACTGAACTTTACCTTTATACACGACTGTACTGAACTTTAACTTTATACACGACTGTACTGAACTTTACCTTTATACACGACTGTACCGAACTTTACCTTTATACACGACTGTACTGAACTTTACCTTTATACACGACTGTACTGAACTTTACCTTTATACACGACTGTACCGAACTTTAACTTTATACACGACTGTACTGAACTTTAACTTTATACACGACTGTACTGAACTTTACCTTTATACACGACTGTACTGAACTTTACCTTTATACACGACTGTACTGAACTTTACCTTTATACACGACTGTACTGAACTTTACCTTTATACACGACTGTACTGAACTTTAACTTTATACACGACTGTACTGAACTTTAACTTTATACACGACTGTACTGAACTTTACCTTTATACACGACTGTACTGAACTTTAACTTTATACACGACTGTACTGAACTTTAACTTTATACACGACTGTACTGAACTTTACCTTTATACACGACTGTACTGAACTTTACCTTTATACACGACTGTACTGAACTTTAACTTTATACACGACTGTACTGAACTTTAACTTTATACACGACTGTACTGAACTTTACCTTTATACACGACTGTACTGAACTTTACCTTTATACACGACTGTACTGAACTTTAACTTTATACACGACTGTACCGAACTTTAACTTTATACACGACTGTACTGAACTTTACCTTTATACACGACTGTACTGAACTTTAACTTTATACACGACTGTACTGAACTTTAACTTTATACACGACTGTACCGAACTTTAACTTTATACACGACTGTACTGAACTTTACCTTTATACACGACTGTACTGAACTTTACCTTTATACACGACTGTACTGAACTTTAACTTTATACGACTGTACTGAACTTTAACTTTATACACACGACTGTACCTAAATTAACCTTTATACACTACTTTACCTAACTTTAACTTTATACACGACTGTACTGAACTTTACCTTTATACACGACTGTACTGAACTTTAACTTTATACACGACTGTACTGAACTTTACCTTTATACACGACTGTACTGAACTTTAACTTTATACACGACTGTACCGAACTTTACCTTTATACACGACTGTACCGAAATTTACCTTTATACCCGACTACTGAACTTTACCTTTATACACGACTGTACTGAACTTTACCTTTATCCACGACTGTACTGAACTTTACCTTTATACACGACTGTACTGAACTTTACCTTTATACACGACTGTACTGAACTTTACCTTTATACCGACTGTACTGAACTTTACCTTTATACACCGACTGTACGGAACTTTACCTTTACACACGACTGTACTGAACTTTACCTTTATACACGACTGTACTGAACTTTACCTTTATACGACTGTACTGAACTTTACCTTTATACACGACTGTACTGAACTTTACCTTTATACACGACTGTACTGAACTTTACCTTTATACACGACTGTACTGAACTTTACCTTTATACACGACTGTACTGAACTTTACCTTTATACACGACTGTACTGAACTTTACCTTTATACCACGACTGTACTGAACTTTACCTTTATACACCGACTGTACTGAACTTTACCTTTATACCCGACTTTACCTAACTTTACCTTTATACCCGACTGTACTTAACTTTACCTTTATACACGACTGTACTGAACTTTACCTTTATACACGACTGTACCGAACTTTACCTTTATACACGACTGTACTGAACTTTACCTTTATACACGACTGTACTGAACTTTACCTTTATACATGACTGTACTGAACTTTACCTTTATACACGACTGTACTGAACTTTACCTTTATACACGACTGTACTGAACTTTACCTTTATACACGACTGTACCGAACTTTACCTTTATACACGACTGTACAGAACTTTACCTTTATACACGACTGTACAGAACTTTACCTTTATACACGACTGTACTGAACTTTACCTTTATACACGACTGTACTGAACTTTAACTTTATACACGACTGTACTGAACTTTACCTTTATACACGACTGTACTGAACTTTACCTTTATACACGACTGTACTGAACTTTACCTTTATACACGACTGTACTGAACTTTACCTTTATACACGACTGTACTGAACTTTACCTTTATACACGACTGTACCGAACTTTACCTTTATACACGACTGTACTGAACTTTACCTTTATACACGACTGTACCGAACTTTACCTTTATACACGACTGTACTGAACTTTACCTTTATACCACGACTGTACGAACTTTACCTTTATACCGACTGTACCGAACTTTACCTTTATACCACGACTGTACTGAACTTTACCTTTATACACGACTGTACTGAACTTTACCTTTATACACGACTGTACCGAACTTTACCTTTATACACGACTGTACCGAACTTTACCTTTATACACGACTGTACTGAACTTTACCTTTATACACGACTGTACCGAACTTTACCTTTATACACGACTGTACCGAACTTTAACTTTATACACGACTGTACCGAACTTTAACTTTATACACGACTGTACTGAACTTTACCTTTATACACGACTGTACCGAACTTTACCTTTATACACGACTGTACTGAACTTTACCTTTATACACGACTGTACCGAACTTTACCTTTATACACGACTGTACCGAACTTTACCTTTATACACGACTGTACTGAACTTTACCTTTATACACGACTGTACCGAACTTTACCTTTATACACCACTGTACCGTATTATTGGACGAGGTTTGGATACGCTGTGGGCATGGTTTGGTTTGGTTGTGGTGAGGGTTTGGTTGGTTGTGGTGAGGGTTTGGTTGGTTGTGGTGAGGGTTTGGTTGGTTGTGGTGAGGGTTTGGTTGGTTGTGGTGAGGGTTTGGTTGGTTGTGGTGAGGGTTTGGTTGGTTGTGGTGAGGGTTTGGTTTGGTTGTGGTGAGGGTTTGGTTGGTTGTGGTGAGGGTTTGGTTGGTTGTGGTGAGGGTTTGGTTTGGTTGTGGTGAGGGTTTGGTTGGTTGTGGTGAGGGTTTGGTTGGTTGTGGTGAGGGTTTGGTTGGTTGTGGTGAGGGTTTGGTTGGTTGTGGTGAGGGTTTGGTTGGTTGTGGTGAGGGTTTGGTTGTGGTGAGGGTTTGGTTGGTTGTGGTGAGGGTTTGGTTGGTTGTGGTGAGGGTTTGGTTGTGGTGAGGGTTTGGTTTGGTTGTGGTGAGGGTTTGGTTGGTTGTGGTGAGGGTTTGGTTGTGGTGAGGGTTTGGTTGGTTGTGGTGAGGGTTTGGTTGGTTGTGGTGAGGGTTTGGTTGTGGTGAGGGTTTGGTTGTGGTGAGGGTTTGGTTGGTTGTGGTGAGGGTTTGGTTTGGTTGTTGTTTTGGTTTTGTTTGGTTGTGGTGAGGGTTTGGTTGGTTGTGGTGAGGGTTTGGTTGGTTGTGGTGAGGGTTTGGTTGGTTGTGGTGAGGGTTTGGTTGGTTGTGGTGAGGGTTTGGTTGTGGTGAGGGTTTGGTTGGTTGTGGTGAGGGTTTGGTTTGGTTGTGGTGAGGGTTTGGTTGTGGTGAGGGTTTGGTTTGGTTGTGGTGAGGGTTTGGTTTGGTTGTGGTGAGGGTTTGGTTGGTTGTGGTGAGGGTTTGGTTGGTTGTGGTGAGGGTTTGGTTGGTTGTGGTGAGGGTTTGGTTGGTTGTGGTGAGGGTTTGGTTGGTTGTGGTGAGTGTTTGTTTGGTTGTGGTGAGGGTTTGGTTGGTTGTGGTGAGGGTTTGGTTTGGTTGTGGTGAGGGTTTGGTTGTGGTGAGGGTTTGGTTGGTTGTGGTGAGGGTTTGGTTGGTTATGGTGAGGGTTTGGTTGGTTGTGGTGAGGGTTTGGTTGGTTGTGGTGAGGGTTTGGTTGTGGTGAGGGTTTGGTTGGTTGTGGTGAGGGTTTGGTTGGTTGTGGTGAGGGATTGTTTGGTTTTGGTGAGGGTTTGGTTGTGGTGAGGGTTTGGTTGGTTGTGGTGAGGGTTTGGTTGGTTGTGGTGAGGGTTTGCTTTGGTTGTGGTGAGGGTTTGCTTTGGTTGTGGTGAGGGTTTGGTTGTGGTGAGGGTTTGGTTGGTTGTGGTGAGGGTTTGGTTGGTTGTGGTGAGGGGTTTGGTTGGTTGTGGTGAGGGTTTGGTTGGTTGTGGTGAGGGTTTGGTTGGTTGTGGTGAGGGTTTGGTTGGTTGTGGTGAGGGTTTGGTTGGTTGTGGTGAGGGTTTGGTTGGTTGTGGTGAGGGTTTGGTTGGTTGTGGTGAGGGTTTGGTTGGTTGTGGTGAGGGTTTGGTTGGTTGTGGTGAGGGTTTGGTTGGTTGTGGTGAGGGTTTGGTTGGTTGTGGTGAGGGTTTGGTTGGTTGTGGTGAGGGTTTGGTTGGTTGTGGTGAGGGTTTGGTTTGGTTGTGGTGAGGGTTTGGTTGGTTGTGGTGAGGGTTTGGTTTGGTTGTGGTGAGGGTTTGGTTGGTTGTGGTGAGGGTTTGGTTGGTTGTGGTGAGGGTTTGGTTGGTTGTGGTGAGGGTTTGGTTGGTTGTGGTGAGGGTTTGGTTGTGGTGAGGGTTTGGTTGGTTGTGGTGAGGGTTTGGTTTGGTTGTGGTGAGGGTTTGGTTGTGGTGAGGGTTTGGTTGGTTGTGGTGAGGGTTTGGTTGGTTGTGGTGAGGGTTTGGTTGTGGTGAGGGTTTGGTTGGTTGTGGTGAGGGTTTGGTTGGTTGTGGTGAGGGTTTGGTTGGTTGTGGTGAGGGTTTGGTTGGTTGTGGTGAGGGTTTGGTTGGTTGTGGTGAGGGTTTGCTTTGGTTGTGGTGAGGGTTTGGTTGGTTGTGGTGAGGGTTTGGTTGGTTGTGGTGAGGGTTTGGTTGGTTGTGGTGAGGGTTTGGTTGGTTGTGGTGAGGGTTTGGTTGGTTGTGGTGAGGGTTTGGTTGGTTGTGGTGAGGGTTGGTTGTGGTGAGGGTTTGGTTGGTTGTGGTGAGGGTTTGGTTGTGGTGAGGGTTTGGTTGGTTGTGGTGAGGGTTTGGTTGGTTGTGGTGAGGGTTTGGTTGGTTGTGGTGAGGGTTTGGTTGGTTGTGGTGAGGGTTTGGTTGGTTGTGGTGAGGGTTTGGTTGGTTGTGGTGAGGGTTTGGTTGGTTGTGGTGAGGGTTTGGTTGTGGTGAGGGTTTGGTTGGTTGTGGTGAGGGTTTGGTTTGGTTGTGGTGAGGGTTTGGTTGGTTGTGGTGAGGGTTTGGTTGTGGTGAGGGTTTGGTTGTGGTGAGGGTTTGGTTGGTTGTGGTGAGGGTTTGGTTGGTTGTGGTGAGGGTTTGGTTGGTTGTGGTGAGGGTTTGGTTGGTTGTGGTGAGGGTTTGCTTTGGTTGTGGTGATTGTTTGGTTGTTGTGAGGGTTTGGTTGTGGTGAGGGTTTGGTTGTGGTGAGGGTTTGGTTGGTTGTGGTGAGGGTTTGGTTGGTTGTGGTGAGGGTTTGGTTGGTTGTGGTGAGGGTTGGTTGTGGTGAGGGTTTGGTTGGTTGTGGTGAGGGTTTGGTTGTGGTGAGGGTTTGGTTGGTTGTGGTGAGGGTTTGGTTGTGGTGAGGGTTTGGTTGGTTGTGGTGAGGGTTTGGTTGGTTGTGGTGAGGGTTTGGTTGGTTGTGGTGAGGTTTGGTTGGTTGTGGTGAGGGTTTGGTTGGTTGTGGTGAGGTTTGGTTGGTTGTGGTGAGGGTTTGGTTGGTTGTGGTGAGGGTTTGGTTGGTTGTTGTGATGTTATCGATTGTTGACTAGAGTGAATGGTTGTGGTGAGGGTTTGGTTGGTTGTTGTGAGGGATTGGTTGGTTGTGGTGAGGGTGTGGTTGGTTGTGGTGAGGGGTTGGTTGTGGTGAGGGTTTGGTTGGTTGTGGTGAGGGTTTGGTTGGTTGTGGTGAGGGTTTGGTTGGTTGTGGTGAGGGTTTGGTTGGTTGTGGTGAGGGTTTGGTTGGTTGTGGTGAGGGTTTGGTTGGTTGTGGTGAGGGGTTGGTTGTGGTGAGGGTTTGGTTGGTTGTGGTGAGGGTTTGGTTGGTTGTGGTGAGGGTTTGGTTGTGGTGAGGGTTTGGTTGGTTGTGGTGAGGGTTTGGTTGGTTGTGGTGAGGGTTTGGTTGTGGTGAGGGTTTGGTTGGTTGTGGTGAGGGTTTGGTTGTGGTGAGGGTTTGGTTGTGGTGAGGGTTTGGTTGGTTGTGGTGAGGGTTTGGTTGTGGTGAGGGTTTGGTTGGTTGTGGTGAGGGTTTGGTTGGTTGTGGTGAGGGTTTGGTTGGTTGTGGTGAGGGTTTGGTTGTGGTGAGGGTTTGGTTGTGGTGAGGGTTTGGTTGGTTGTGGTGAGGGTTTGGTTGTGGTGAGGGTTTGGTTGTGGTGAGGGTTTGGTTTGGTTGTGGTGAGGGTTTGGTTGTGGTGAGGGTTTGGTTGGTTGTGGTGAGGGTTTGGTTGTGGTGAGGGTTTGGTTGTGGTGAGGGTTTGGTTGTGGTGAGGGTTTGGTTGGTTGTGGTGAGGGTTTGGTTGGTTGTGGTGAGGGTTTGGTTGTGGTGAGGGTTTGGTTGTGGTGAGGGTTTGGTTGGTTGTGGTGAGGGTTTGGTTGTGGTGAGGGTTTGGTTGTGGTGAGGGTTTGGTTGTGGTGAGGGTTTGGTTGTGGTGAGGGTTTGGTTGTGGTGAGGGTTTGGTTGGTTGTGGTGAGGGTTTGGTTGGTTGTGGTGAGGGTTTGGTTGGTTGTGGTGAGGGTTTGCTTTGGTCTCCTCAGCCGTGGAGTTGGCTCGCGGCTCCTTCCCGGCGGAGGTGGTGCGGCTGGAGGAGTCTTGGGGAGATCACCTGGTCCAACAGAAGCAAATGGACGCAGCGATAAACCACTTCATCGAGGCTGGGTCAGTGTCACCTCCCCTGCTCCTCCTCCTCCTCTCCTCCTCCTCCTCCTCCTCCTCTCCTCTCCTCCTCTCCTCCTCCTCTCCTCTCCTCCTCCTCCTCCTCCTCCTCCTCTCCTCTACTGCTCCTCCTCTCCTCTCCTCCTCCTCCCCCTCTCCTCCTCCTCCTCCCCCTCTCCTCCTCCTCTCCTCCTCCTCCTCCTCTCTTCCTCCTCCTCCTCCTCTCCTCCTCCCCTGTCCTCCTCCCCTGTCCTCCTCCTCCCCTGTCCTCCTCCTCTCTTCCTCCTCCCCTTCTCCTCCTCCTCCTCTCCTCCTCCTCCCCTCTCCTCCTCCTCCTCCTCTCCTCCTCCTCCCCCTCTCCTCCTCCTCCTCCTCTCCTCTTCTCCTCTCCTCCTCCTCCTCCTCTCCTCCTCCTCCTCCTCCTCTCCTCCTCCTCCTCTCCTCCTCTCCTCCTCCTCCTCTCTCCTCCTCTCCTCCTCCTCCTCTCCTCAACTCCTCCTCCTCCCCTCCTCGCCTCCTCCTCCTCCCCTCTCCTCCTCCTCTCCTCCTCTCCTCCTCTCCTCTCCTCCTCCTCCTCTCCTCCTCTCCTCCTCCTCCTCCTCCTCTCCTCCTCCTCCCCCTCTCCTCCTCCTCCTCCTCTCCTCTTCTCCTCTCCTCCTCCTCCTCCTCTCCTCTCCTCTCCTCTCCTCCTCCTCCTCCTCTCCTCCTCCTCTCCTCCTCCTCCTCTCCTCCTCCTCCCCCTCTCCTCCTCCTCCTCTCCTCCTCCTCCTCCTCCTCTCCTCCTCCTCCTCTCCTCCTCCTCCCCCTCTCCTCCTCCTCCTCCTCTCCTCCTCTCCTCCTCCTCCTCTCTCCTCCTCTTCTCCTCCTCTCCTCCTCTCCTCCTCCTCCTCCCCCCCCTCTCCTCCTCCTCTCCTCCTCTCCTCTTCTCCTCTCCTCCTCCTCCTCTCCTCTCCTCCTCTCCTCCTCCTCTCCTCCTCCTCCCCCTCTCCTCCTCCTCCTCCTCCTCCTCCTCTCCTCTTCTCCTCGTCTCCTCCTCCTCCTCCTCCTCTCCTCCTCTCCTCCTCCTCCTCTCCTCCTCTCCTCCTCCTCCTCCTCCCCCTCTCCTCCTCCCCCTCTCCTCCTCTCCTCCTCCTCCTCCCTCTCTCCCTCTCCTCCTCCTCCTCTCCTCCTCCTCCTCCTCCTCCTCCTCCTCTCCTCCTCTCCTCCTCCTCTTCATCCTCTCATCCTCTCCTCCTCCTCCTCTTCCTCCTCTCCTCCTCTCCTCCTCCTCCTCCTCTCCTCCCCCTCCTCTTCTCCTCTCCTCTCCTCCTCCTCCTCCTCTCCTCCTCCTCCTCTCCTCCTCCTCCCCTCTCCTCCTCCTCCTCCTCCCCTACTCCTCCCCCTCCCCTACTACTCCTCCTGCTCTACTCGTCTACTCTTCTCCTCCTCCTCCTCCCCCTCTCCTCCTCCTCCTCTCCTCCTCTCCTCCTCCTCCTCCTCCCCCTCTCCTCCTCCCCCTCTCCTCCTCTCCTCCTCTCCTCCTCCTCCTCCTCCTCCTCCTCCTCCTCTCCTCCTCTCCCTCCTCCTCCTCTCCTCTCCTCCTCTCCTCCTCCTCCTCCTCTCCTCCTCTCCTCCCCTCTCTCCTCCTCTCCTCCTCCTCTCCTCTCCTCCTCTCCTCCCCTCTCTCCTCTCCTCCCCTCTCTCCTCCTCTCCTCTCCTCCTCCTCCTCCTCTCTCCTCCTCCCTCTCCTCCTCCTCCTCCTCCTCCTCCTCCTCCTCCTCTCCTCCTCTCCTCTCTCCTCCTCCTCCTCCCCTCCTCTCCTCCCCCTCTCCTCCTCCTCCTCTGATCTCTCCTCCTCCTCCTCCTCCTCCTCCTCTCCTCCTCCTCCTCCTCTCCTCTCCTCTCCTCCTCCTCACCCTCTCCTCCTCTCCTCTCTCCTCCTCCTCCTCCTCTCCTCCTCCTCCTCCTCCTCTCCTCTCCTCCTCTCCTCTCCTCCTCCTCCTCCTCCCCCTCTCCTCCTCTCCTCTCCTCTCCTCCTCCTCCTCCTCTCCTCCTCCTCCTCCCCCTCTCCTCCTCTCCTCTCTCCTCCTCCTCCTCCTCTCCTCCTCCTCCTCCTCCTCTCCTCCTCCTCTCCTCTCCTCCTCCTCTCCCTCCTCCTCCTCCTCTCCTCCTCCTCCTCCTCCTCCTCCTCTCCTCCTCCTCCTCCTCTCCTCCTCCTCCTCCTCCTCTCCTCCTTCTCCTCCTCCTTCTCCTCTTCCTCCTCTTCCTCCTCCTCCTCCTCTCCTCCTCCTCCTCTTCCTCCTCCTCTCCTCCTCCTCCTCCTCCTCCTCTTCCTCCTCTCCTCCTCCTCCTCCTCCTCTCTCCTCCTCCTCTCCTCCTCTCCTCTCTCCTCCTCTCCTCTCCCTCTCCTCCTCCTCCCTCCTCTCCTCCTCTCCTCTCTCCTCCTCCTCCTCCTCTCCTCCTCCACCTCCTCCTCTCCTCTCTCCTCTCCTCCTCTTCTCCTCCTCCTCTGCTCCTCTCCTCCTCCTCTCCCTCCTCTCCTCCTCCTCTCCTCCTCCTCCTCTCCCTCCTCTCCCCCTCCTCTCCTCCTCTCCTCTCCTCTCCTCCTCCTCCTCTCCTCTCCTCATCTCCTCCTCCTCTCCTCCTCTCCTCCTCTCCTCCTCCTCTCTCCTCCTCTCCTCCTCCTCCTCTCCTCCTCCTCCTCTCCTCCTCCTCCTCCTCCTCCTCCTCCTCCTCTCCTCCTCTCCTCCTCTCCTCCTCCTCCTCCTCTCCTCCTCCTCCTCTCCTCCTCCTCCTCTCCTCTCTCCTCTCCTCCTCCTCTCCTCCTCCTCCTCCTCCTCTCCTCCTCTCCTCTCCTCCTCCTCCTCCTCCTCTTCTCCTCCTCCTCTCCTCCTCTCCTCCTCCTCCTCCCCTGTCCTCTCCTCCTCCTCTCCTCCTCTCCTCCTCCCCTCTCCTCCTGCTCCTCTCCTCCTCCTCCTCCTCTCCTCCTCCTCTCCTCCTCCTCCTCTCCTCCTCTCCTCCTCCTCCTCCTCTCCTCCTCCTCCTCCCCCTCCTCCTCCTCCTCCTCTCCTCCTCCTCCTCCCCCTCTCCTCCTCCTCCTCTGATCTCTCGTGTGTCCTGCTGCAGTTGCTCTGTTAAAGCCATAGAGGGCGCTGTTGCTGCTCGTCCTCCTCCTCCCCCTCTCCTCCTCCTCCTCTCCTCCTCCTCCTCCCCCTCTCCTCCTCCTCTGATCTCTCGTGTGTCCTGCTGCAGTTGCTCTGTTAAAGCCATAGAGGGCGCTGTTGCTGCTCGTCAGTGGAAGAAGGCCGTTCATATCCTGGAGACGCAGGACGACTCTGCGGCCGCCAAATACTACGTGAAGATCGCCCAGTACTACGCCTCAGTGCAGGAGTACGAGGTGAGGACTGGACCGGGACTGGACCGGGACTGGACCGGGACTGGACCGGGACTGGACCGGGACTGGACCGAGACTGGACCGGGACTGGACCGGGACTGGACCGGGACTGGACCGGGACTGGACCGGGACTGGACCGGGACTGGACCGGGACTGGACCGGGACTGGACCGAGACTGGACCGAGACTGGACCGGGACTGGACCGGGACTGGACCGAGACTGGACCGGGACTGGACCGGGACTGGACCGGGACTGGACCGGGACTGGACCGAGACTGGACCGAGACTGGACCGGGACTGGACCGGGACTGGACCGAGACTGGACCGGGACTGGACCGGGACTGGACCGAGACTGGACCGAGACTGGACCGAGACTGGACCGAGACTGGACCGGGACTGGACCGGGACTGGACCGAGACTGGACCGGGACTGGACCGGGACTGGACCGGGACTGGACCGGGACTGGACCGAGACTGAACCGGGACTGGACCGGGACTGGACCGGGACTGGACCGTGACTGGACCGGGACTGGACCGGGACTGGACCGAGACTGGACCGGGACTGGACCGGGACTGGACCGAGACTGAACCGGGACTGGACCGGGACTGGACCGGGACTGAACCGGGACTGGACCGAGACTGGACCGAGACTGAACCGGGACTGGACCGGGACTGGACCGGGACTGGACCGGAACTGGACCGGGACTGGACCGGGACTAGTTCTGAACTAGTGTAGTGATGGGGGCAAGTTCTGAACTAGTGCAGTGATGGGGGCTCAGGTCAGGACTCTGTGGGGTTCAGGTCCGGACTCTGGGGGGTTCAGGTCCGGACTCTGGGGGGTTCAGGTCCGGACTCTGTGGGGTTCAGGTCAGGACTCTGTGGGGTTCAGGTCCGGACTCTGTGGGGTTCTGGACTGTGGGGTTCTGGACTGTGGGGTTCAGGTGCATTTCCGTGTGCGTCCTGTAGGTGGCGGAGCAGTTGTACGTCAGAGGAGGACACATTAAAGATGCCATCGAGATGCTGACGGCGGCCGGACGCTGGGAGGACGCGCACAAGGTCAGTGTGACGCCAGGACGACACTTTCCCTCATCAAAAACCCAAGTCTGAGATCTGCCTCAGTCACGTCTGAGTCGCTGAAACCTGACGTGATGTGCAGGAGTTCCTCTAGTGCTCTGAAGGGGGCGCGACAGAGTGCGGAGAGCAGAGGCAGGGGAGAATGTGAATCCACTGTTTTGGGTGAACATTGCGATCTGAATATGTGATACAGTTCATAGAAGTCACATTCCCTCTTTAACCCTGAATCCTACGACATCGTCCACGACTCAGAGGAACATGTTTGTATAACCGCAGAACTTTAAAAGACAGAACCGTCCTTTTCCCCTCTGAAAGTGCAGACATAGAGGTTTCCGTACATTTCTGCGGCTTTATCCTACGTCACACTCACGCTGTGTGATGACGGGAGCAAAACGAGTGTCCAACAGGAACTTTGTTTTCCCCAAACTCATGCGCTCCGTCCATTTTGATGGAGCCAAACTTTGCCAAAGAGTGAAGTGAGTCAAGATGGTCGACTCCTCTGACTGTGTGTGTTTATAACGAGGGAAAAAGTCGCTCTAAGTGGAGTTAATTCTCACACACATGGAAAATGACACATCTTGGTGTGTGTAATTGTGCATCTCTTTCTATTTTTATTTAAAGGTTTATTTCAGTCCAAATGAACAAATCCAAATGTAATTTCCACCCTGGAAATGCAGAAGTGCTGTGGCTCTGGCCGTGGTCCTGACAGGAGCTGTTTCCAGGACTGGACCAGGAAAGTCATGGAGCCACTGCACTTTTTTTGTTTTTAGGGCAATAAGGAGATTTTTAATTTACTTACAGACTTGAGATTTTGCATTTTTGTAGCTCAGGCCCTAAATTAAGTATTTTTATGTCCAAAAAGTTGTTTCTACATGTTTGCTGTGGGTTTTGTATAAATTTCTGGCCCTGTAGCTTTTCTCACAGCCTCATGACACAACTACAGCAGCAGATTGTGAAATAACAGGTTGGACTGAACAAAAGGAGGTAGAACACTTCATTAGGGGTAAAAGGGGCAGTTTTACACTTCATTAGGGGTAAAAGGGGCAGTTTTACACTTCATTGGGGGAAAAGGGGCAGTTTTACACTTCATCAGGGGTAAAAGGGGCAGTTTTACACTTCATTAGGGGGAAAAGGGGCAGTTTTACACTTCATTAGGGGTAAAAGGGGCAGTTTTACACTTCATTAGGGGGTAAAGGGCAGTTTTACACTTCATTAGGGAAAAGGGCAGTTTTACACTTCATTAGGGGTAAAAGGGGCAGTTTTACACTTCATTAGGGGAAAAGGGCAGTTTTACACTTCATTAGGGGTAAAAGGGGCAGTTTTACACTTCATTAGGGTAAAAGGGGCAGTTTACACTTCATTAGGGGTAAAAGGGGCAGTTTTACACTTCATTAGGGGTAAAGGGCAGTTTACACTTCATTAGGGGTAAAAGGGGCAGTTTTACACTTCATTAGGGGTAAAAGGGGCAGTTTTACACTTCATTAGGGGTAAAAGGGGCAGTTTTACACTTCATTAGGGGTAAAAGGGGCAGTTTTACACTTCATTAGGGGTAAAAGGGGCAGTTTTACACTTCATTAGGGGTAAAAGGGGCAGTTTTACACTTCATTAGGGGTAAAAGGGGCAGTTTTACACTTCATTAGGGGTAAAAGGGGCAGTTTTACACTTCATTAGGGGTTAAAGGGGCAGTTTTAAAAGCAAAATTAAGACACAAATCCAGGCGAGGAGAAACGTACTAAAACTGCCCTCAGGTCTTCAGGCGTTAAAGTCCCACACGTGTGGAAATAGTGCACTGTAGAAGATGTTTTGGTGATTTCGCCGTAGTTTGACCTTTTCTGGTGTCTCCCGGTGTCTCCCGGTGCAGTTGGCGGTGAAGTGTATGACGGAGGAGGAAGTCCGGGTGCTGTACGTCACCAGAGCTCAGGAGCTGGAGCGAGAGAGCAAGTTTAAAGAGGCCGAACGGTAATTATTATAATGTCCTGTCCCCTATCCCTGCCCCTGTCCCCGCCCCCTGTCCCCACCCCTGTCCCCTGCCCCTGTCCCCTCCCCGCCCCTGTCCCCGCCCCTGTCCCCCCCCTCCCCTGTCCCCGCCCCTGTCCCTCCCTGTCCCTCCCGCCCCTGTCCCCACCCCTGTCCCTGCCCCTGTCCCTGTCCGCCCCTGTCCCTCCCCTGTCCCCTCCCCGCCCCTGTCCCCCTCCTGTCCCCGCCCCTGTCCCTCCTGTCCCTCCCTGTCCCTCCCGCCCCTGTCCCCACCCCCTGTCCCCGCCCCCTGTCCCCACCCCTGTCCCCTGCCCCTGTCCCCTCCCCGCCCCTGTCCCCGCCCCTGTCCCCCCCCTCCCCTGTCCCCGCCCCCTGTCCCCTCCCCTGTCCCCTCCCCGCCCCTGTCCCCACCCCCTGTCCCTGCCCCCTGTCCCTGTCCCCGCCCCTGTCCCCTCCCCCTGTCCCCGCCCCATCCCCTGTCTCCGCCCCATCCCCTGTCCCCGCCCCATCCCCTGTCCCCGCCCCCTCCCCTGTCCCCTCCCCTGTCCCCGCTCCTTGTCCCCGCCCCTGTCCCCTCCCCCTGTCCCCTCCCCTGTCTCCGCCCCTCCCTGTCCCGCCCCTGTCCCGCCCCTGTCCCCGCCCCTCCCTGTCCCCTCCCTGTCCCCGCCCTGTCCCTCCCGCCCCTGTCCCGCCCCTGTCCCCGCCCTCCCTGTCCCTCCCCTGTCCCCGCCCTGTCCCGCCCCTTGTCCCGCCCTTGTCCCCGCCCTGTCCCTCCCCTGTCCCCTCCCCTGTCCCCTCCCTGTCCCTCCCCTGTCCCCGCCCCTGTCCTCCCGCCCCTCCCCTGTCCCCGCCCCGTGTCCCCTCCCCTGTCCCCGCCCCCGCCCCTGTCCCCGCCCCCTGTCCCCTCCCCTGTCCCCGCCCCCTCCCCTGTCCCCTCCCCTGAGTGAGTGGGCCTGTGTTTGCAGCTTGTATTCTGCGGTGAAGCAGCCAGATTTGGCGATCACGATGTTCAAGAAGAACCGAATGTTCGATGACGTCATCAGACTCGTGGCCAAACACCACCCGGACCTGCTGAGCGAGACGCACCTGCACCTGGCCAAGGTGACAGGACCAGACCGGGACTGAACCAGGACTGAACCAGGACTGAACCAGGACCAGACCGGGACTGAACCAGGACTGAACCAGGACTGAACCAGGATTAAACCAGAACTAAACCAGGACTAAGCCAGGAGTAAACAGGACTGAACCAGGAGTAAACCAGGAGTAAACCAGGACTAAACCAGGACTAAACCAGGACTAAACCAGGACTGAACCAGGACTAAACCAGGACTGAACCAGGAGTAAACCAGGAGTAAACAGGACTAAACCAGGACTGAACCAGGACTAAACCAGGACTGAACCAGGACTGAACCAGGACTGAACCAGGACCAGACCGGGACTGAACCAGGACTGAACCAGGACTGAACCAGGACCAGACCGGGACTGAACCAGGACTGAACCAGGATTAAACCAGAACTAAACCAGGACTAAGCCAGGAGTAAACAGGACTGAACCAGGACTAAACCAGGACTAAACCAGGACTGAACCAGGACTAAACCAGGACTGAACCAGGACCAGACCGGGACTGAACCAGGACTGAACCAGGACTGAACCAGGATTAAACCAGAACTAAACCAGGACTAAGCCAGGAGTAAACAGGACTGAACCAGGAGTAAACCAGGAGTAAACCAGGACTAAACCAGGACTAAACCAGGACTAAACCAGGACTGAACCAGGACTAAACCAGGACTGAACCAGGAGTAAACCAGGAGTAAACAGGACTAAACCAGGACTGAACCAGGACTAAACCAGGACTGAACCAGGACTGAACCAGGACTGAACCAGGACCAGACCGGGACTGAACCAGGACTGAACCAGGACTGAACCAGGACCAGACCGGGACTGAACCAGGACTGAACCAGGATTAAACCAGAACTAAACCAGGACTAAGCCAGGAGTAAACAGGACTGAACCAGGACTAAACCAGGACTAAACCAGGACTGAACCAGGACTAAACCAGGACTGAACCAGGACTGAACCAGGACTGAACCAGGACTGAACCAGGACCAGACCGGGACTGAACCAGGACTAAACCAGGACTAAACCAGGACTGAACCGTTGTTGTGTCTGTAGGAGTTGGAGGCGGAGTCTCGTTTCTCGGAGGCGGAGTTTCACTTCATGGAGGCTGGAGATTGGAAGACGGCGATAAACATGTACAGAGCCCACAGCCTGTGGGAGGAGGCCCACCGGGTACAGCACCTGTGTATAACACACCATAACATACTGTATATATGCAACATATATCACATATATATACAACATATACAACATATCACATATAAACAGCCTGTGGGAGGAGGCCCACCGGGTACAGCACCTGTGTATACCTGTGTATATATAGCGTGTGTATAACCTGTACATACCTGCATATACCACACCTACACAGGAGTGTTCAGGGTCTGTACGCTTGGAAACTGTCAAAGAATAAATCACAAGCAGTGAAATACTTGACTAGTTTATAAATGCCAATCTCCAACCTAATTGTGGATTGAATCACCTGGGTCAGAATCCATAGCCAACTACGTTTTTTACGTGCACGGGGGAAAAAGACGTGCGCTTGGCTGAGGCTCGTCCACGTCAGGACTCCCGCCAGAGCCACGTCTTCCTCTGGCTTTTATTGAAACAATTGTGTCATCACAATACATCATGGTCACAACACATCATGGTCACAACACATCATGGTCACAACACATCATGGTCACAACACATCATGGTCACAACACATCATGGTCACAACACATCATGGTCACAACACATCATGGTCACAATACATCATGGTCACAATACATCATGCGTTAGGTTTACATTTCATCAGATAAGCACAGATATATGGTCTGAGGAGTCACCCTGTCCTTCACCCTCAGAGTTCAAAAGTTCAAACGTCAGTTCAAACGTCTGGTTTAGCAGATATAGTGCCTGGTACCCCACAGACTCTGACAATTGGGGCGCGTGGACGGTCGCTGGGCGTGTGGACGGTCACTGGGCGTGTGGACGGTCACTGGGGGCGTGTGGACGGTCACTGGGCGCTGGGGGCGTGTGGACGGTCACTGGGCGCGTGGACGGTCGCTGGGCGTGTGGACGGTCACTGGGCGTGTGGACGGTCACTGGGGGCGTGTGGACGGTCGCTGGGCGTGTGGACGGTCACTGGGCGTGTGGACGGTCACTGGGGGCGTGTGGACGGTCGCTGGGCGTGTGGACGGTCACTGGGCGTGTGGACGGTCACTGGGGGCGTGTGGACGGTCACTGGGCGTGTGGACGGTCACTGGGCGCTGGGGGCGCGTGGACGGTCACTGGGCGCGTGGACGGTCGCTGGGCGTGTGGACGGTCGCTGGGCGTGTGGACGGTCGCTGGGCGTGTGGACGGTCACTGGGCGTGTGGACGGTCGCTGGGCGTGTGGACGGTCGCTGGGCGTGTGGACGGTCACTGGGCGCTGGGGGCGTGTGGACGGTCACTGGGCGCTGGGGGCGTGTGGACGGTCACTGGGCGCGTGGACGGTCACTGGGCGTGTGGACGGTCACTGGGCGTGTGGACGGTCACTGGGGGCGTGTGGACGGTCACTGGGCGCGTGGACGGTCGCTGGGCGCGTGGACGGTCGCTGGGCGCGTGGACGGTCGCTGGGCGCGTGGACGGTCACTGGGCGCGTGGACGGTCGCTGGGCGTGTGGACGGTCACTGGGCATGTGGACGGTCACTGGGGGCGTGTGGGCGGTCACTGGGCGCGCGTGGACGGTCGCTGGGCGCGTGGACGGTCGCTGGGCGCGTGGACGGTCACTGGACGCGTGGACGGTCACGGTCGCTGGGCGCGTGGACGGTCGCTGGGCGCGTGGACGGTCGCTGGGCGCGTGGACGGTCACTGGGCGCGTGGACGGTCGCTGGGCGTGTGGACGGTCACTGGGCGTGTGGACGGTCACTGGGGGCGTGTGGGCGGTCACTGGGCGCGCGTGGACGGTCGCTGGGCGCGTGGACGGTCACTGGGCGTGTGGACGGTCACTGGGCGCTGGGGGCGTGTGGACGGTCACTGGGCGCTGGGGGCGTGTGGACGGTCACTGGGCGCGTGGACGGTCACTGGGCGCGTGGACGGTCGCTGGGCGCGTGGACGGTCACTGGACGCGTGGACGGTCACGGCGCGTGGACGGTCGCTGGGCGCGTGGACGGTCGCTGGGGGCGCGTGGACGGTCGCTGGGCGCTGGGGGCGTGTGGACGGTCACTGGGCGCTGGGGGCGTGTGGACGGTCACTGGGCGCGTGGACGGTCACTGGGCGTGTGGATGGTCGCTGGGCGTGTGGACGGTCGCTGGGCGTGTGGACGGTCACTGGGCGTGTGGACGGTCACTGGGGGCGCGTGGACGGTCGCTGGGCGCGTGGACGGTCGCTGGACGCGTGGACGGTCACGGCGCGTGGACGGTCGCTGGGCGCGTGGACGGTCGCTGGGGGCGCGTGGACGGTCGCTGGGCGCTGGGGGCGTGTGGACGGTCACTGGGCGCGGGGGGCGTGTGGACGGTCCCTGGGCGCGTGGACGGTCACTGGCGCGTGGGCGGTCGCTGGCGCGTGGGCGGTCGCTGAAGCGCGTGGGCGGTCACTGGGCGCGTGGGCGGTCACTGAAGCGCGTGGGCGGTCGCTGGCGTGTGGGCGGTCGCTGGGCGCGTGGGCGGTCACTGGGCGTGTGGGCGGTCGCTGGCGTGTGGGCGGTCACTGGGCGCTGGGGCGTGTGGGCGGTCACTGGCGCTGGGGCGTGGGCGGTCACTGAAGCGCGTGGACGGTCACTGGGCGCGTGGACGGTCACTGGGCGCGTGGACGGTCGCTGGGCGTGTGGACGGTCACTGGGCGCGTGGACGGTCACTGGGGGCGTGTGGACGGTCGCTGGGCGCGTGGACGGTCGCTGGGCGCGTGGACGGTCACTGGGCGCGTGGACGGTCACTGGGCGCGTGGACGGTCACTGGGCGTGTGGACGGTCGCTGGGCGCTGGGGGCGTGTGGACGGTCACTGGGCGCTGGGGGCGTGTGGACGGTCACTGGGCGCGTGGACGGTCGCTGGGCGCGTGGACGGTCGCTGGGCGCGTGGACGGTTGCTGGGCGCGTGGACGGTCACTGGGCGCGTGGACGGTCGCTGGGCGCGTGGACGGTCACTGGGCGCGTGGACGGTCACTGGGCGTGGGCGGTCACTGGCGCGTGGGCGGTCGCTGAAGCGCGTGGGCGGTCACTGGGCGCGTGGGCGGTCGCTGAAGCGCGTGGGCGGTCACTGAAGCGTGTGGGCGGTCACTGGGCGTGGGCGGTCGCTGGCGCGTGGGCGGTCACTGGCGCTGGGGCGTGTGGGCGGTCACTGGGCGCGTGGGCGGTCACTGGCGCGTGGGCGGTCACTGGGCGCGTGGGCGGTCGCTGGGCGTGTGGGCGGTCGCTGGGCGTGTGGGCGGTCACTGGGGGCGTGTGGTCGTTCTCTGGGCGCGTGGTCGGTCCCTGGGCGCGTGGACGGTCGCTGGGCGTGTGGACGGTCACTGGGCGTGTGGACGGTCACTGGGGGCGTGTGGACGGTCACTGGGCGTGTGGACGGTCACTGGGGGCGTGTGGACGGTCACTGGGCGCTGGGGGCGTGTGGACGGTCACTGGGCGTGTGGACGGTCACTGGGCGCGTGGGCGGTCGCTGGGCGCGTGGACGGTCACTGGGCGCTGGGGGCGTGTGGACGGTCACTGGGCGCGTGGACGGTCACTGGGCGCGTGGACGGTCACTGGGCGCGTGGACGGTCGCTGGGCGTGTGGACGGTCGCTGGGCGCGTGTGGACGGTCACTGGGCGCGTGTGGACGGTCACTGGGCGCGTGTGGACGGTCACTGGGCGCGTGGACGGTCGCTGGGCGCGTGGACGGTCACTGGGCGCGTGGACGGTCGCTGGGGGCGTGTGGACGGTCGCTGGGCGTGTGGACGGTCACTGGGCGTGTGGACGGTCACTGGGCGCGTGGACGGTCACTGGGCGCGTGGACGGTCACTGGGCGTGTGGACGGTCGCTGGGCGTGTGGACGGTCGCTGGGCGTGTGGACGGTCACTGGGGGCGTGTGGACGGTCACTGGGCGCGTGGACGGTCGCTGGGCGCGTGGACGGTCGCTGGGCGCGTGGACGGTCACTGGGCGCGTGGACGGTCGCTGGGCGCGTGGGCGGTCGCTGAAGCGCGTGGGCGGTCGCTGAAGCGTGTGGGCGGTCGCTGGCGCGTGGACGGTCGCTGGGCGCGTGGACGGTCACTGGGCGCGTGGACGGTCACTGGGCGCGTGGACGGTCGCTGGGCGCGTGGACGGTCGCTGGGCGCGTGGACGGTCGCTGGGCGTGTGGACGGTCACTGGGGGCGTGTGGACGGTCGCTGGGCGCGTGGACGGTCGCTGGGCGCGTGGACGGTCGCTGGGCGCGTGGACGGTCGCTGGGCGTGTGGACGGTCACTGGGCGTGTGGACGGTCACTGGGCGTGTGGACGGTCGCTGGGCGCGTGGACGGTCGCTGGGCGCGTGGACGGTCGCTGGGCGCGTGGACGGTCGCTGGGCGCGTGGGCGGTCACTGAAGCGTGTGGGCGGTCGCTGGCGCGTGGGCGGTCGCTGAAGCGCGTGGGCGGTCGCTGGGCGCGTGGGCGGTCACTGGCGCGTGGGCGGTCACTGGCGCGTGGCCGGTCGCTGGGCGCGGGGCCGGTCGCTGGGGGGGTGTGGGCGGTCGCTGGGAGGGCGTGGTCGGTCGCTGGGGGCGTGTGGTCGGTCGCTGGGCGCGCGTGGACGGTCACTGGGCGTGTGGACGGTCACTGGGGGCGTGGACGGTCGCTGGGCGCGTGGACGGTCACTGGGCGCGAGGAAGGTCACTGGGCGCGTGTGGACGGTCGCTGAAGCGCGTGTGGGCGGTCGCTGGCGCGTGTGGGCGGTCGCTGAAGCGCGTGTGGGCGGTCGCTGGCGCGTGTGGGCGGTCACTGTGCGCGTGGGCGGTCACTGGGGCGTGTGTGCGGTCCCTGGGCGCGTGGTCGGTCACGGGGCGCGTGTGGACGGTCACTGGGCGCGTGTGGGCGGTCACTGGCGCGTGTGGGCGGTCGCTGGCGTGTGGGCGGTCACTGGCGCGTGGGCGGTCGCTGAAGCGCGTGTGGGCGGTCACTGGGCGTGTGGGCGGTCACTGAAGCGCGTGTGAGCGGTCACTGGGCGCGTGGACGGTCGCTGGGCGCGTGGACGGTCACTGGCGTGTGGGCGGTCACTGAAGCGTGTGGGCGGTCGCTGGCGCGTGGGCGGTCACTGGCGCGTGGGCGGTCGCTGGGCGCGTGGGCGGTCGCTGAAGCGCGTGGGCGGTCGCTGAAGCGCGTGGGCGGTCGCTGTCGCGCGTGGGCGGTCACTGGCGTGTGGGCGGTCGCTGGGCGCGTGGACGGTCGCTGGGCGCGTGGACGGTCGCTGGGCGCGTGTGGACGGTCGCTGGGCGCGTGGACGGTCACTGGGCGTGTGGACGGTCACTGGGCGCGTGGACGGTCACTGGGCGCTGGGGGCGTGTGGACGGTCACTGGGCGTGTGGACGGTCGCTGGGCGTGTGGACGGTCGCTGGGCGTGTGGACGGTCGCTGGGCGCGTGGACGGTCGCTGGGCGCGTGGACGGTCGCTGAAGCGCGTGGGCGGTCGCTGGCGCGTGGGCGGTCGCTGGGGCGTGTGAGCGGTCACTGGGGCGTGTGGGCGGTCGCTGGCGCGTGGGCGGTCGCTGGCGCGTGGGCGGTCGCTGGCGCGTGGGCGGTCGCTGAAGCGCGTGGGACGGTCGCTGGCGCGTGTGGGCGGTCGCTGAAGCGCGTGGGCGGTCACTGGCGTGTGGGCGGTCGCTGAAGCGCGTGTGGGCGGTCGCTGAAGCGCGTGGTCGGTCGCTGGGCGTGTGGACGGTCGCTGGGCGTGTGGACGGTCACTGGGCGCGTGGACGGTCACTGGGCGCGTGGACGGTCGCTGGGCGCGTGGACGGTCACTGGGCGCGTGGACGGTCGCTGGGCGCGTGGACGGTCGCTGGGCGCGTGGACGGTCGCTGGGCGCGTGGACGGTCGCTGGGGGCGTGTGGACGGTCACTGGGGGCGTGTGGACGGTCGCTGGGCGCGTGGACGGTCGCTGGGCGCGTGGACGGTCGCTGGGCGCGTGGACGGTCGCTGGGCGCGTGGACGGTCGCTGGGCGCGTGTGGACGGTCGCTGGGCGCGTGGACGGTCACTGGGCGTGTGGACGGTCGCTGGGCGCGTGTGGACGGTCGCTGAAGCGCGTGGGCGGTCGCTGGCGCGTGGGCGGTCACTGGCGTGTGGACGGTCGCTGGGCGTGTGGACGGTCACTGGGGGCGTGTGGACGGTCTCTGGGCGTGTGGACGGTCGCTGGGCGCGTGGACGGTCGCTGGGCGCGTGGACGGTCGCTGGGCGCGTGGACGGTCGCTGGGGGCGTGTGGACGGTCGCTGGGCGCGTGGACGGTCGCTGGGCGCGTGGACGGTCGCTGGGCGCGTGGACGGTCACTGGGCGCGTGGACGGTCGCTGGGCGCGTCGTGGACGGTCACTGGGCGCGTGTGGACGGTCGCTGGGCGCGTGTGGACGGTCGCTGGGCGCGTGTGGACGGTCGCTGGGCGCGTGTGGACGGTCACTGGGCGCGTGGACGGTCACTGGGCGCGTGTGGACGGTCACTGGGCGCGTGGACGGTCGCTGGGCGCGTGGACGGTCACTGGGGGCGTGTGGACGGTCACTGGGCGCGTGGACGGTCACTGGGCGCGTGTGGACGGTCACTGGGCGCGTGTGGACGGTCGCTGGGCGCGTGTGGACGGTCGCTGGGCGCGCGTGGACGGTCGCTGGGCGCGTGGACGGTCACTGGCGCGTGGGCGGTCGCTGAAGCGCGTGGGCGGTCGCTGAAGCGCGTGGGCGGTCGCTGGGCGTGTGGGCGGTCACTGAAGCGTGTGGGCGGTCGCTGGCGCGTGGGCGGTCGCTGAAGCGCGTGGGCGGTCGCTGAAGCGCGTGGGCGGTCGCTGGCGCGTGGGCGGTCGCTGAAGCGTGTGGGCGGTCGCTGAAGCGCGTGGGCGGTCGCTGAAGCGCGTGGGCGGTCGCTGAAGCGCGTGGGCGGTCGCTGAAGCGCGTGGGCGGTCGCTGAAGCGCGTGGGCGGTCGCTGGCGCGTGGGCGGTCACTGGGCGTGTGGGCGGTCGCTGGCGCGTGTGGGCGGTCGCTGGGCGCGTGGGCGGTCACTGGGCGTGTGGGCGGTGCGCTGGGCGTGTGGGCGGTCACTGAAGCGCGTGGGCGGTCACTGAAGCGCGTGGGCGGTCGCTGGGCGTGTGAGCGGTCACTGGCGCGTGGGCGGTCGCTGAAGCGCGTGGGCGGTCGCTGAAGCGCGTGGGCGATGCGCTGGCGCGTGTGGGCGGTCACTGAAGGGCGTGTGGGCGGTCGCTGAAGCGCGTGGGCGGTCGCTGAAGCGCGTGGGCGGTCGCTGAAGCGCGTGGGCGGTCGCTGAAGCGCGTGGGCGGTCGCTGGCGCGTGTGGGCGGTCGCTGGCGCGTGGGCGGTCACTGGCGTGTGGGCGGTCGCTGGCGCGTGTGGGCGGTCGCTGGCGCGTGTGGGCGGTCACTGGCGTGTGGGCGGTGCGCTGGCGTGTGGGCGGTCACTGGGCGTGTGGGCGGTCACTGGGCGTGGGCGGTCGCTGGGCGCGTGGGCGGTCACTGGGCGCGTGGGCGGTCACTGAAGCGCGTGGGCGGTCGCTGGCGCGTGGGCGGTCGCTGAAGCGCGTGGGCGGTCGCTGGGCGCGTGGGCGGTCGCTGAAGCGCGTGGGCGGTCGCTGGCGCGTGTGGGCGGTCGCTGGCGCGTGGGCGGTCACTGGGCGTGTGGGCGGTCACTGGCGCGTGGGCGGTCACTGGGCGCTGGGGCGTGTGGGCGGTCACTGGCGTGTGGGCGGTCGCTGGGCGTGTGGGCGGTCGCTGGGCGTGTGGGCGGTCGCTGAGGCGTGGGCGGTCGCTGGCGCGTGGGCGGTCGCTGAAGCGCGTGGGCGGTCGCTGGCGCGTGGGCGGTCGCTGAAGCGTGTGGCGGTCACTGGGGCGTGTGGGCGGTCGCTGAAGCGCGTGGGCGGTCGCTGGCGCGTGGGCGGTCGCTGGCGCGTGGGCGGTCGCTGGCGCGTGGGCGGTCGCTGAAGCGCGTGTGACGGTCGCTGAAGCGCGTGGGCGGTCACTGGCGTGTGGGCGGTCGCTGAAGCGCGTGTGGGCGTCGCTGGCGCGTGGGCGGTCACTGGCGTGTGGGCGGTCGCTGGCGTGTGGGCGGTCACTGAAGCGCGTGGACGGTCGCTGGGCGCGTGGACGGTCGCTGGGCGCGTGGACGGTCGCTGGGCGCGTGGACGGTCGCTGGGCGCGTGGACGGTCGCTGAAGCGCGTGGGCGGTCGCTGAAGCGCGTGGGCGGTCGCTGAAGCGTGTGGGCGGTCACTGGGCGTGTGGACGGTCGCTGGGCGCGTGGACGGTCGCTGGGCGCGTGGACGGTCGCTGGGCGCGTGGACGGTCGCTGGGCGCGTGGACGGTCGCTGGGCGCGTGTGGACGGTCGCTGGGCGCGTGGACGGTCACTGGGCGTGTGGACGGTCGCTGGGCGCGTGTGGACGGTCGCTGGGCGCGTGGACGGTCACTGGGCGTGTGGACGGTCGCTGGGCGTGTGGACGGTCACTGGGGGCGTGTGGACGGTCACTGGGCGTGTGGACGGTCGCTGGGCGCGTGGACGGTCGCTGGGCGCGTGGACGGTCGCTGGGCGCGTGGACGGTCGCTGGGCGCGTGGACGGTCGCTGGGCGTGTGGACGGTCACTGGGCGCGTGGACGGTCATGATTGAATGTTTTCTTTGGTGACAGATTTGATGTGGATTCGTTTGTTTGCAGATTGCGAAGAGCCACGGTGGCCTGAACGTGCAGAAGCAGGTGACGTATCTGTGGGCGCAGAGTTTGGGAGGAGAAGCAGCCGTCAAACTCCTGTCACGCTTCAATCTGCTGGAGTACGGCATCGAGTGTGCCTGCAACAACCTGTGAGACACGCCCCTTTAAGACACACGCCTTTAACACACGCCCCTTGAACACTAACCCGTTTAACACACGCCCCTTTAAGACATGCCCCCTGTGAGACACGCCCCTTTAAGACACACCTCTTTTACATTAGACTTACATTGGACTCATTTAACTTTAAAATACACAAGTTTAAAAAGGCGTGCGTGTGTGTGTGTGTATGATATGTGTGTATGTGTGTATGATGTGTGTGTGTATGATGTGTGTGTATGTGTGTATGATGTGTGTGTGTATGATGTGTGTGTGTATGATATGTGTGTATGTGTGTATGATGTGTGTGTGTATGATGTGTGTGTATGGTGTGTGTGTGTATGGTGTGTGTGTGTATGATATGTGTGTATGTGTGTATGATGTGTGTGTGTATGATATGTGTGTATGTGTGTATGATGTGTGTGTGTATGATGTGTGTGTGTATGATGTGTGTGTATGTGTGTATGATATGTGTGTATGTGTGTATGATGTGTGTGTGTATGATGTGTGTGTGTATGATGTGTGTGTATGTGTGTATGATGTGTGTGTGTATGATATGTGTGTATGTGTGTATGATGTGTGTGTGTATGATATGTGTGTATGTGTGTATGATGTGTGTGTGTATGATATGTGTGTATGTGTGTATGATGTGTGTGTGTATGATGTGTGTGTATGTGTGTATGATGTGTGTGTGTATGATGTGTGTGTGTATGATGTGTGTGTATGTGTGTATGATATGTGTGTATGTGTGTATGATGTGTGTGTATGTGTGTATGATGTGTGTGTGTATGATGTGTGTGTGTATGATATGTGTGTATGATGTGTGTGTGTATGATGTGTGTGTGATGTGTGTGTGTATGATGTGTGTGTGTATGGTGTGTGTGTGTATGATGTGTGTGTGTATGATGTGTGTGTATGGTGTGTGTGTGTATGGTGTGTGTGTATGATATGTGTGTATGTGTGTATGATGTGTGTGTGTGTATGATGTGTGTGTGTATGATATGTGTGTATGTGTGTATGATGTGTGTGTGTATGATGTGTGTGTATGATATGTGTGTATGTGTGTATGATGTGTGTGTGTATGATATGTGTATGTGTGTGTATGATGTGTGTGTGTATGATGTGTGTGTGTATGATATGTGTGTATGTGTGTATGATGTGTGTGTGTATGATGTGTGTGTATGGTGTGTGTGTGTATGGTGTGTGTGTGTATATGTGTGTATGTGTGTATGATGTGTGTGTGTATGATATGTGTGTGTGTGTATGATGTGTGTGTGTATGATATGTGTGTGTATGATATGTGTGTATGTGTGTATGATGTGTGTGTGTATGATGTGTGTGTGTATGGTGTGTGTGTGTATGATGTGTGTGTGTATGATGTGTGTGTGTATGGTGTGTGTGTGTATGATGTGTGTGTGTATGATGTGTGTGTGTATGATGTGTGTGTGTATGATATGTGTGTATGTGTGTATGATGTGTGTGTGTATGATGTGTGTGTGTATGATATGTGTGTATGTGTGTATGATGTGTGTGTGTATGATGTATGTGTGTATGATGTATGTGTGTATGATGTGTGTGTATGATGTGTGTATGTGTGTATGGTGTGTGTATGATGTATGTGTGTATGTGTGTATGATGTGTGTGTGTATGGTGTGTGTGTGTATGATGTGTGTGTGTATGATGTGTGTATGTGTGGTGTGTGTGTGTATGGTGTGTGTATGATGTGTGTGTGTATGATATGTGTGTATGTGTGTATGATGTGTGTGTATGATGTGTGTGTGTATGATGTATGTGTGTATGATGTATGTGTGTATGATGTGTGTGTGTATGTGTGTATGATGTGTGTGTATGATGTGTGTATGTGTGGTGTGTGTGTGTATGGTGTGTGTATGATGTGTGTATGATATGTGTGTATGTGTGTATGATGTGTGTGTGTATGATATGTGTGTATGTGTGTATGATGTGTGTGTATGATGTGTGTGTGTATGATGTGTGTGTGTATGATATGTGTGTATGTGTGTATGATGTGTGTGTGTATGATATGTGTGTATGTGTGTATGATGTGTGTGTGTATGATGTGTGTGTGTATGTGTGCATGATGTGTGTGTATGATGTGTGTATGTGTGGTGTGTGTGTGTATGGTGTGTGTGTGTATGGTGTGTGTATGTGTGGTGTGTGTGTGTATGGTGTGTGTATGATGTGTGTGTGTATGATTTGTGTGTGTATGATGTGTGTGTGTGTATGATGTGTGTGTATGATGTGTGTGTATGGTGTGTGTATGTATGATGTGTGTGTATGGTGTGTGTGTGTATGATGTGTGTGTGTGTGTATGTATGATGTGTGTGTGTGTGTATGATGTGTGTGTATGGTGTGTGTATGATGTGTGTATGTATGTGTGTATGGTGTGTGTGTGTGTATGGTGTGTGTGTGTATGGTGTGTGTGTGTATGATGTGTGTATGTATGATGTGTGTGTGTGTGTGTATGATGTGTGTGTATGGTGTGTGTATGATGTGTGTATGTATGTGTGTATGGTGTGTGTGTGTATGATGTGTGTGTATGGTGTGTGTGTGTATGTATGATGTGTGTGTGTGTGTATGATGTGTGTGTATGGTGTGTGTATGTGTGTGTGTATGTGTGTATGATGTGTGTATGTGTGGTGTGTGTGTGTATGGTGTGTGTGTGTATGGTGTGTGTATGATGTGTGTGTATGGTGTGTGTGTGTATGGTGTGTGTGTGTATGATGTGTGTGTGTGTATGTATGATGTGTGTGTATGGTGTGTGTGTGTATGGTGTGTGTGTGTATGATGTGTGTGTGTATGCTGTGTGTATGTATGATGTGTGTGTGTATGATGTGTGTGTGTATGATGTGTGTGTGTGTATGATGTGTGTGTATGGTGTGTGTGTGTATGATGTGTGTGTATGGTGTGTGTGTATGGTGTGTGTTTGTGTATGGTGTGTGTGTATGATGTGTGTGTATGGTGTGTGTGTATGATGTGTGTGTATGGTGTGTGTGTATGATGTGTGTGTATGGTGTGTGTGTATGATGTGTGTGTACGATGTGTGTGTACGATGTGTGTGTATGATGTGTGTGTATGGTGTGTGTTTGTGTATGGTGTGTGTGTATGATGTGTGTGTATGGTGTGTGTGTATGATGTGTGTGTACGATGTGTGTGTACGATGTGTGTGTATGATGTGTGTGTATGGTGTGTGTTTGTGTATGGTGTGTGTGTATGATGTGTGTGTATGATGTGTGTGTATGATGTGTGTGTATGGTGTGTGTTTGTGTATGGTGTGTGTGTATGATGTGTGTGTATGGTGTGTGTGTATGATGTGTGTGTATGATGTGTGTGTATGATGTGTGTGTATGGTGTGTGTGTATGATGTGTGTGTACGATGTGTGTGTACGATGTGTGTGTATGATGTGTGTGTATGATGTGTGTGTATGGTGTGTGTGTATGATGTGTGTGTACGATGTGTGTGTATGATGTGTGTGTATGGTGTGTGTTTGTGTATGGTGTGTGTGTATGATGTGTGTGTATGATGTGTGTGTATGATGTGTGTGTATGATGTGTGTGTATGGTGTGTGTTTGTGTATGGTGTTTGTGTATGGTGTGTGTGTATGATGTGTGTGTATGATGTGTGTGTATGATGTGTGTGTATGATGTGTGTGTATGATGTGTGTGTATGGTGTGTGTGTATGATGTGTGTGTATGGTGTGTGTGTATGATGTGTGTGTATGATGTGTGTGTATGATGTGTGTGTATGGTGTGTGTGTATGATGTGTGTGTATGGTGTGTGTGTGTATGATGTGTGTGTATGATGTGTGTGTATGGTGTGTGTTTGTGTATGGTGTGTGTGTATGATGTGTGTGTATGGTGTGTGTGTATGATGTGTGTGTATGATGTGTGTGTATGATGTGTGTGTATGGTGTGTGTGTATGATGTGTGTGTACGATGTGTGTGTATGATGTGTGTGTATGGTGTGTGTTTGTGTATGGTGTGTGTGTATGATGTGTGTGTATGATGTGTGTGTATGATGTGTGTGTATGGTGTGTGTGTATGGTGTGTGTTTGTGTATGGTGTGTGTGTATGATGTGTGTGTATGATGTGTGTGTATGGTGTGTGTGTATGATGTGTGTGTATGGTGTGTGTGTATGGTGTGTGTGTATGATGTGTGTGTATGGTGTGTGTTTGTGTATGGTGTGTGTGTATGGTGTGTGTGTATGATGTGTGTGTATGATGTGTGTGTATGATGTGTGTGTATGGTGTGTGTGTATGATGTGTGTGTATGGTGTGTGTGTGTATGATGTGTGTGTATGGTGTGTGTGTATGGTGTGTGTTTGTGTATGGTGTGTGTGTATGATGTGTGTGTATGGTGTGTGTGTATGATGTGTGTGTTTTGTGTTTCAGGACTTTTGCGTTTGCGTTTGAATTGGCCGATCTCGCCGCTAAAGAGCAGATCCCTGAGGTGCACCTGAAGAGCGCCCTCTACCTGGAGGACGAGGTACTGACGAGTGTCTTGCCCAAAGGCACAACATGAACCTGCGGCTCAGACTCGTGTGTCTCTGTTTCTGTCCAGGGGAAGTTCACCGAAGCTGAAGCTGAATTTATCAAAGCAGGAAAACCCAGAGAAGCTGTGCTCATGTAAGACCCAGAACTGAACCAGGACTGAACCGGGACTGAACCGGGACTGAACCAGGACTGAACCAGAACTGAACCAGGACTGAACCAGGACTGAACCAGGACTGAACCAGGACTGAACCAGAACTGAACCAGGACTGAACCAGGACTGAACCAGGACTGAACCAGAACTGAACCAGGACTGAACCAGAACTGAACCAGAACTGAACCAGAACTGAACCAGAACTGAACCAGGACTAAACCAGGACTAAACCAGGTCTAAACCAGGACTGAACCAGAACTGAACCAGGACTGAACCAGGACTGAACCAGGACTGAACCAGGACTGAACCAGAACTGAACCAGGACTGAACCAGAACTGAACCAGGACTGAACCAGGACTGAACCAGAACTGAACCAGGACTGAACCAGGACTGAACCAGGACTGAACCAGGACTGAACCAGAACTGAACCAGGACTGAACCAGAACTGAACCAGGACTGAACCAGGACTGAACCAGGACTGAACCAGGACTGAACCAGGACTGAACCAGAACTGAACCTCATGTTTATCGTGTCGTGTTCTTCATGTTTATCGTGTCGTGTTCTTCATGTTTATCGTGTCGTGTTCTTCATGTTTATCGTGTCGTGTTCTTCATGTTTATCGTGTCGTGTTCTTCATGTTTATCGTGTCGTGTTCTTCATGTTTATCGTGTCGTGTTCTTCATGTTTATCGTGTCGTGTTCTTCATGTTTATCGTGTCGTGTTCTTCATGTTTATCGTGTCGTGTTCTTCATGTTTATCGTGTCGTGTTCTTCATGTTTATCGTGGTCGTGTTCTTCATGTTTATCGTGGTCGCGGTTCTTCATGTTTATCGTGTCGTGTTCTTCATGTTTATCGTGGTCGCGGTTCTTCATGTTTATCGTGGTCGTGTTCTTCATGTTTATCGTGGTCGTGTTCTTCATGTTTATCGTGTCGTGTTCTTCATGTTTATCGTGGTCGTGTTCTTCATCTTTATCGTGTCGCGTTTCTTCATGTTTATCGTGTCGTGTTCTTCATGTTTATCGTGTCGTGTTCTTCATGTTTATCGTGTCGTGTTCTTCATGTTTATCGTGTCGTGTTCTTCATGTTTATCGTGGTCGTGTTCTTCATGTTTATCGTGGTCGTGTTCTTCATGTTTATCGTGGTCGTGTTCTTCTGCATGTTTATCGTGGTCGTGTTCTTCATGTTTATCGTGTCGTGTTCTTCATGTTTATCGTGGTCGTGTTCTTCATGTTTATCGTGGTCGTGTTCTTCATGTTTATCGTGGTCGTGTTCTTCATGTTTATCGTGTCGTGTTCTTCATGTTTATCGTGGTCGTGTTCTTCATGTTTATCGTGTCGTGTTCTTCATGTTTATCGTGTCGTGTTCTTCATGTTTATCGTGTCGTGTTCTTCATGTTTATCGTGTCGTGTTCTTCATGTTTATCGTGTCGTGTTCTTCATGTTTATCGTGTCGTGTTCCTCATGTTTATCGTGTCGGGTTCTTCATGTTTATCGTGTCGTGTTCCTCATGTTTATCGTGTCGTGTTCTTCATGTTTATCGTGTCGTGTTAGTCATGTTTATCGTGGTCGCGGTTCTTCATGTTTATCGTGGTCGTGTCCTTCCTGTTTATCTGGTCGTGTTCTTCATGTTTATCGTGTCGTGTTCTTCATGTTTATCGTGTCGTGTTCTTCATGTTTATCGTGTCGTGTTCTTCATGTTTATCGTGTCGTGTTCTTCATGTTTATCGTGTCGTGTTCTTCATGTTTATCGTGTCGTGTTCCTCATGTTTATCGTGTCGTGTTCATCATGTTTATCGTGTCGTGTTCTTCATGTTTATCGTGTCGTGTTCTTCATGTTTATCGTGTCGTGTTCTTCATGTTTATCGTGTCGTGTTCTTCATGTTTATCGTGTCGTGTTCTTCATGTTTATCGTGTCGTGTTCCTCATGTTTATCGTGTCGTGTTCTTCATGTTTATCGTGTCGTGTTCTTCATGTTTATCGTGTCGTGTTCTTCATGTTTATCGTGTCGTGTTCTTCATGTTTATCGTGTCGTGTTCCTCATGTTTATCGTGTCGTGTTCTTCATGTTTATCGTGTCGTGTTCCTCATGTTTATCGTGTCGTGTTCCTCATGTTTATCGTGTCGTGTTCTTCATGTTTATCGTGTCGTGTTCCTCATGTTTATCGTGTCGCGGTTCTTCATGTTTATCGTGGTCGTGTTCTTCATGTTTATCGTGGTCGTGTTCTTCATGTTTATCGTGGTCGCGGTTCTTCATGTTTATCGTGGTCGTGTTCTTCATGTTTATCGTGTCGTGTTCTTCATGTTTATCGTGTCGTGTTCTTCATGTTTATCGTGTCGTGTTCTTCATGTTTATCGTGGTCGCGTGTTCTTCATGTTTATCGTGTCGCGGTTCTTCATGTTTATCGTGGTCGTGTTCTTCATGTTTATCGTGGTCGTGTTCTTCATGTTTATCGTGGTCGCGGTTCTTCATGTTTATCGTGTCGTGTTCTTCATGTTTATCGTGTCGTGTTCTTCATGTTTATCGTGTCGTGTTCCTCATGTTTATCGTGTCGTGTTCTTCATGTTTATCGTGTCGTGTTCTTCATGTTTATCGTGTCGTGTTCTTCATGTTTATCGTGTCGTGTTCTTCATGTTTATCGTGTCGTGTTCTTCATGTTTATCATGTGGGGTTGTGCATGTTTATCGTGTCGTGTTCTTCATGTTTATCGTGTCGTGTTCTTCATGTTTATCGTGTCGTGTTCTTCATGTTTATCGTGTCGTGTTCTTCATGTTTATCGTGTCGTGTTCTTCATGTTTATCGTGTCGTGTTCTTCATGTTTATCGTGTCGTGTTCTTCATGTTTATCGTGTCGTGTTCTTCATGTTTATCGTGTCGTGTTCTTCATGTTTATCGTGGTCGTGTTCTTCATGTTTATCGTGTCGTGTTCTTCATGTTTATCGTGTGGTTCTTCATGTTTATCGTGTCGTGTTCTTCATGTTTATCGTGTCGTGTTCTTCATGTTTATCGTGTCGTGTTCATCATGTTTATCGTGTCGTGTTCTTCATGTTTATCGTGTCGTGTTCCTCATGTTTATCGTGTCGTGTTCTTCATGTTTATCGTGTCGTGTTCTTCATGTTTATCGTGTCGTGTTCTTCATGTTTATCGTGTCGTGTTCTTCATGTTTATCGTGTCGTGTTCTTCATGTTTATCGTGTCGTGTTCTTCATGTTTATCGTGTCGTGTTCTTCATGTTTATCGTGTCGTGTTCTTCATGTTTATCGTGTCTTGTTCCTATTGTTTATCGTGTCGTGTTCTTCATGTTTATCGTGTCGTGTTCTTCATGTTTATCGTCGCGTGTTCTTCATGTTTATCGTGGTCGCGGTTCTTCATCTTTATCGTGTCGCGTCCGTGATGTTTATCGTGTCGAGTTCATCATGTTTATCGTGTCGTGTTCGTCATGTTTATCGTGTCGTGTTCTTCATGTTTATCGTGTCGTGTTCCTCATGTTTATCGTGTTGTTCTTCATGTTTATCGTGTCGTGTTCTTCATGTTTATCGTGTCGTGTTCTTCATGTTTATCGTGGTCGTGTTCTTCATGTTTATCGTGGTCGCGGTTCTTCATGTTTATCGTGTCGTGTTCTTCATGTTTATCGTGTCGTGTTCTTCATGTTTATCGTGTGTCGTGTTCTTCATGTTTATCGTGGTCGTGTTCTTCATGTTTATCGTGTCGTGTTCTTCATGTTTATCGTGGTCGTGTTCTTCATGTTTATCGTGTCGCGGTTCTTCATGTTTATCGTGTGCGTGTTCTTCATGTTTATCGTGTCGTGTTCTTCATGTTTATCGTGTCGTGTTCTTCATGTTTATCGTGTATCGTGTTCTTCATGTTTATCGTGTCGCGTGTTCTTCATGTTTATCGTGTCGTGTTCTTCATGTTTATCGTGGTCGTGTTCTTCATGTTTATCGCGGTCGTGTTCTTCATGTTTATCGTGTCGTGTTCTTCATGTTTATCGTGTCGCGTGTTCTTCATGTTTATCGTGTCGTGTTCTTCATGTTTATCGTGTCGTGTTCTTCATGTTTATCGTGTCGTGTTATTCTTCATGTTTATCGTGTCGCGTGTTCTTCATGTTTATCGTGGTCGTGTTCTTCATGTTTATCGTGTCGTGTTCTTCATGTTTATCGTGTCGTGTTCTTCATGTTTATCGTGTCGTGTTCTTCATGTTTATCGTGTCGTGTTCTTCATGTTTATCGTGTCGTGTTCTTCATGTTTATCGTGTCGTGTTCTTCATGTTTATCGTGTCGTGTTCTTCATGTTTATCGTGGTCGCGGTTCTTCATGTTTATCGTGTCGTGTTCTTCATGTTTATCGTGTCGTGTTCTTCATGTTTATCGTGGTCGCGGTTCTTCATGTTTATCGTGGTCGTGTTCTTCATGTTTATCGTGGTCGTGTTCTTCATGTTTATCGTGTCGCGTGTTCTTCATGTTTATCGTGGTCGCGGTTCTTCATGTTTATCGTGGTCGCGGTTCTTCATGTTTATCGTGGTCGTGTTCTTCATGTTTATCGTGTCGTGTTCTTCATGTTTATCGTGTCGTGTTCTTCATGTTTATCGTGTCGTGTTCTTCATGTTTATCGTGTCGTGTTCTTCATGTTTATCGTGTCGTGTTCTTCATGTTTATCGTGTCGTGTTCTTCATGTTTATCGTGTCGTGTTCTTCATGTTTATCGTGTCGTGTTCTTCATGTTTATCGTGTCGTGTTCCTCATGTTTATCGTGTCGTGTTCTTCATGTTTATCGTGTCGTGTTCTTCATGTTTATCGTGTCGTGTTCTTCATGTTTATCGTGTCGTGTTCTTCATGTTTATCGTGTCGTGTTCTTCATGTTTATCGTGTCGTGTTCTTCATGTTTATCGTGTCGTGTTCTTCATGTTTATCGTGTCGTGTTCTTCATGTTTATCGTGTCGTGTTCTTCATGTTTATCGTGGTCGCGGTTCTTCATGTTTATCGTGGTCGCGTGTTCTTCATGTTTATCGTGTCGTGTTCTTCATGTTTATCGTGGTCGTGTTCTTCATGTTTATCGTGTCGTGTTCTTCATGTTTATCGTGGTCGCGGTTCTTCATGTTTATCGTGGTCGTGTTCTTCATGTTTATCGTGGTCGCGGTTCTTCATGTTTATCGTGTCGTGTTCTTCATGTTTATCGTGGTCGTGTTCTTCATGTTTATCGTGTCGTGTTCTTCATGTTTATCGTGTCGTGTTCTTCATGTTTATCGTGTCGTGTTCTTCATGTTTATCGTGTGGTGTTCTTCATTTTTATCGTGGTCGCGGTTCTTCATGTTTATCGTGTCGTGTTCTTCATGTTTATCGTGTCGTGTTCTTCATGTTTATCGTGTTTATCGTGTTCTTCATGTTTATCGTGGTCGTGTTCTTCATGTTTATCGTGTCGCGGTTCTTCATGTTTATCGTGGTCGTGTTCTTCATGTTTATCGTGGTATCGTGTTCTTCATGTTTATCGTGTCGTGTTCTTCATGTTTATCGTGGTCGTGTTCTTCATGTTTATAGTGTGGTGTTCTTCATGTTTATCGTGTCGTGTTCTTCATGTTTATCGTGGTCGCGGTTCTTCATGTTTATCGTGTCGTGTTCTTCATGTTTATCGTGGTCGCGGTTCTTCATGTTTATCGTGGTCGTGTTCTTCATGTTTATCGTGTCGTGTTCTTCATGTTTATCGTGTCGTGTTCTTCATGTTTATCGTGTCGTGTTCTTCATGTTTATCGTGTAAGTGTTCTTCTCATGTTTATCGTGGTCGCGTGTTCTTCATGTTTATCGTGGTCGTGTTCTTCATGTTTATCGTGGTCGCGTGTTCTTCATGTTTATCGTGTCGCGGTTCTTCATGTTTATCGTGTCGTGTTCTTCATGTTTATCGTGGTCGTGTTCTTCATGTTTATCGTGTCGTGTTCTTCATGTTTATCGTGTCGTGTTCTTCATGTTTATCGTGTCGTGTTCTTCATGTTTATCGTGGTCGTGTTCTTCATGTTTATCGTGGTCGTGTTCTTCATGTTTATCGTGGTCGCGGTTCTTCATGTTTATCGTGTCGTGTTCTTCATGTTTATCGTGTCGTGTTCTTCATGTTTATCGTGTCGTGTTCTTCATGTTTATCGTGTCGTGTTCATCATGTTTATCGTGTCGCGTGTTCTTCATGTTTATCGTGGTCGTGTTCTTCATGTTTATCGTGTCGCGGTTCTTCATGTTTATCGTGTCGTGTTCTTCATGTTTATCGTGGTCGTGTTCTTCATGTTTATCGTGTCGTGTTCTTCATGTTTATCGTGTGGTCGCGGTTCTTCATGTTTATCGTGGTCGCGGTTCTTCATGTTTATCGTGGTCGCGTGTTCTTCATGTTTATCGTGTCGCGTGTTCTTCATGTTTATCGTGTCGTGTTCTTCATGTTTATCGTGGTCGCGGTTCTTCATGTTTATCGTGTCGTGTTCTTCATGTTTATCGTGTCGTGTTCTTCATGTTTATCGTGTCGTGTTCTTCATGTTTATCGTGTCGTGTTCTTCATGTTTATCGTGTCGTGTTCTTCATGTTTATCGTGTCGTGTTCTTCATGTTTATCGTGTCGTGTTCCTCATGTTTCTCATGTCAGGTACGTTCACACCCGGGACTGGTCGAGCGCTCAGAGAGTCGCTGAGGCCCACGACCCCGACAGCATGAACGAGGTCCTGGAGTCTCAGGCCAAAGACTGTTTCAGCGAAAGGGACTTTCAGAGAGCAGAGACCCTCCTGCTGCGAGCGCACAGACCCGACCTCACCGTGCACTTATACAAGGTACCACAGGGACCCGGCCTGGCCCCGGCCTGGCCCCGGCCTGGCCCCGGCCTGGCCCCGGCCTGGCCCCGGCCTGGCCCCGGTCTGAACCCGGTCTCTCTCACAGGAGGCTGGGATGTGGAGCGACGCTTTGAGGATCTGTAAAGATTTTCTCCCAAACAAACTGTCCAAACTTCAGGAGGAGTTCGAGCAGGAGGCGTCCAAGAAGGGACAAAAGTAACGCTAATATTTATGACACACTGAGCTTTATCTAAAGTAGCACTGTGGAACTTTTCTGCTGGAGGGTCTGGCACTTAGATGTTATTTCTTTAACTCCCACAGTGTGGCACTACATCTAACACTGCCCTACGAATACAAAAGACCTTAAGCGGAACTCCGTCTGAAGCTAAAGTCTGTGTCTACAGGAGGTCGAATTCTGTCAGGAGCCAAAAAACAGCACAGATCAGTGTTTCCTCTGTGTAGTGATGGGGGCAAGTTCTGAACTAGTGTAGTGATGGGGCAAGTTCTGAACTAGTGTAGTGATGGGGCAAGTTCTGAACTAGTGCAGTGATGGGGCAAGTTCTGAACTAGTGTAGTGATGGGGGCAAGTTCTGAACTAGTGTAGTGATGGGGGCAAGTTCTGAACTAGTGTAGTGATGGGGGCAAGTTCTGAACTAGTGCAGTGATGGGGCAAGTTCTGAACTAGTGTAGTGATGGGGCAAGTTCTGAACTAGTGCAGTGATGGGGCAAGTTCTGAACTAGTGCAGTGATAGGGGCAAGTTCTGAACTAGTGCAGTGATGGGGGCAAGTTCTGAACTAGTGTAGTGATGGGGGCAAGTTCTGAACTAGTGTAGTGATGGGGGCAAGTTCTGAACTAGTGCAGTGATGGGGCAAGTTCTGAACTAGTGTAGTGATGGGGGCAAGTTCTGAACTAGTGCAGTGATAGGGGCAAGTTCTGAACTAGTGCAGTGATGGGGCAAGTTCTGAACTAGTGTAGTGATGGGGCAAGTTCTGAACTAGTGTAGTGATGGGGCAAGTTCTGAACTAGTGTAGTGATGGGGGCAAGTTCTGAACTAGTGTAGTGATGGGGGCAAGTTCTGAACTAGTGTAGTGATGGGGGCAAGTTCTGAACTAGTGTAGTGATGGGGTAAGTTCTGAACTAGTGCAGTGATGGGGGCAAGTTCTGAACTAGTGTAGTGATGGGGGCAAGTTCTGAACTAGTGCAGTGATGGGGGGCAAGTTCTGAACTAGTGCAGTGATGGGGGCAAGTTCTGAACTAGTGCAGTGATGGGGGCAAGTTCTGAACTAGTGCAGTGATGGGGGCAAGTTCTGAACTAGTGTAGTGATGGGGGCAAGTTCTGAACTAGTGCAGTGATGGGGGCAAGTTCTGAACTAGTGTAGTGATGGGGCAAGTTCTGAACTAGTGCAGTGATGGGGGCAAGTTCTGAACTAGTGTAGTGATGGGGGCAAGTTCTGAACTAGTGCAGTGATGGGGGCAAGTTCTGAACTAGTGTAGTGATGGGGGCAAGTTCTGAACTAGTGTAGTGATGGGGGCAAGTTCTGAACTAGTGCAGTGATGGGGCAAGTTCTGAACTAGTGTAGTGATGGGGGCAAGTTCTGAACTAGTGCAGTGATAGGGGCAAGTTCTGAACTAGTGCAGTGATGGGGCAAGTTCTGAACTAGTGCAGTGATGGGGGCAAGTTCTGAACTAGTGTAGTGATGGGGGCAAGTTCTGAACTAGTGCAGTGATGGGGGCAAGTTCTGAACTAGTGCAGTGATGGGGCAAGTTCTGAACTAGTGCAGTGATGGGGACAAGTTCTGAACTAGTGCAGTGATTGGGGCAAGTTCTGAACTAGTGCAGTGATGGGGCAAGTTCTGAACTAGTGCAGTGATGGGGGCAAGTTCTGAACTAGTGTAGTGATGGGGGCAAGTTCTGAACTAGTGCAGTGATGGGGGCAAGTTCTGAACTAGTGTAGTGATGGGGGCAAGTTCTGAACTAGTGCAGTGATGGGGGCAAGTTCTGAACTAGTGTAGTGATGGGGCAAGTTCTGAACTAGTGTAGTGATGGGGGCAAGTTCTGAACTAGTGCAGTGATGGGGCAAGTTCTGAACTAGTGCAGTGATGGGGCAAGTTCTGAACTAGTGCAGTGATGGGGCAAGTTCTGAACTAGTGCAGTGATGGGGGCAAGTTCTGAACTAGTGTAGTGATGGGGGCAAGTTCTGAACTAGTGTAGTGATGGGGGCCAAGTCTGAAACTAGTGTAGTGATGGGGGCAAGTTCTGACCTAGTGTAGTGATGGGTAAAGTTCTGAACTAGTGCAGTGATGGGGGCAAGTTCTGAACTAGTGTAGTGATGGGGGCAAGTTCTGAACTAGTGCAGTGATGGGGGCAAGTTCTGAACTAGTGTAGTGATAGGGGCAAGTTCTGAACTAGTGCAGTGATAGGGGCAAGTTCTGAACTAGTGCAGTGATGGGGCAAGTTCTGAACTAGTGTAGTGATGGGGGCAAGTTCTGAACTAGTGTAGTGATGGGGGCAAGTTCTGAACTAGTGCAGTGATGGGGCAAGTTCTGAACTAGTGTAGTGATGGGGGCAAGTTCTGAACTAGTGCAGTGATAGGGCAAGTTCTGAACTAGTGCAGTGATGGGGCAAGTTCTGAACTAGTGCAGTGATGGGGGCAAGTTCTGAACTAGTGTAGTGATGGGGGCAAGTTCTGAACTAGTGCAGTGATGGGGGCAAGTTCTGAACTAGTGCAGTGATGGGGCAAGTTCTGAACTAGTGCAGTGATGGGGGCAAGTTCTGAACTAGTGCAGTGATAGGGGCAAGTTCTGAACTAGTGCAGTGATGGGGCAAGTTCTGAACTAGTGCAGTGATGGGGCAAGTTCTGAACTAGTGTAGTGATGGGGCAAGTTCTGAACTAGTGCAGTGATGGGGGCAAGTTCTGAACTAGTGTAGTGATGGGGGCAAGTTCTGAACTAGTGCAGTGATGGGGGCAAGTTCTGAACTAGTGTAGTGATGGGGGCAAGTTCTGAACTAGTGTAGTGATGGGGGCAAGTTCTGAACTAGTGCAGTGATGGGGCAAGTTCTGAACTAGTGCAGTGATGGGGGCAAGTTCTGAACTAGTGCAGTGATGGGGCAAGTTCTGAACTAGTGCAGTGATGGGGGCAAGTTCTGAACTAGTGTAGTGATGGGGGCAAGTTCTGAACTAGTGTAGTGATGGGGCAAGTTCTGAACTAGTGTAGTGATGGGGCAAGTTCTGAACTAGTGTAGTGATGGGGTAAGTTCTGAACTAGTGCAGTGATGGGGGCAAGTTCTGAACTAGTGTAGTGATGGGGGCAAGTTCTGAACTAGTGCAGTGATGGGGCAAGTTCTGAACTAGTGTAGTGATGGGGGCAAGTTCTGAACTAGTGTAGTGATGGGGGCAAGTTCTGAACTAGTGTAGTGATGGGGTAAGTTCTGAACTAGTGTAGTGATGGGGGCAAGTTCTGAACTAGTGTAGTGATGGGGGCAAGTTCTGAACTAGTGCAGTGATGGGGGCAAGTTCTGAACTAGTGTAGTGATGGGGGCAAGTTCTGAACTAGTGTAGTGATGGGGGCAAGTTCTGAACTAGTGTAGTGATGGGGGCAAGTTCTGAACTAGTGTAGTGATGGGGTAAGTTCTGAACTAGTGCAGTGATGGGGGCAAGTTCTGAACTAGTGTAGTGATGGGGGCAAGTTCTGAACTAGTGTAGTGATGGGGCAAGTTCTGAACTAGTGCAGTGAACTTGCCCCCATCACTACACTGAGGAAACTCTGATCTGTGCTGTTTTTTGGCTCCTGACAGAATTCACCTCCTTTAGACACAGACTTCAGCTTCAGACAGGCCCGAGTTCAGCTTTAACTCATAAACAAAAGTATAATAGGCCGAGCTCCCAAAATTTGATGACTAGAAGTTATACTGAAGAAATATTTGTCTGTGAAAAATATTGAGCTCACAACTGACGTTGACCCTTATTTGCTTTTGTGTCATGTGTTAAAATAAGGAGCTGTGCAAAGGCAAAAGGCAGAAACTGACAAAAGTGATATCTCCGTCAGTTAAAATGACTGAAATTAAGAACGTTTTGCTTTTTTTGAGTAGATTCAACTTGACAAGTAAAATGATCTGCCAATGGAACGATTGTTTCTTATTTTAAGTGCAAAAAGTAGTTTTTCTTACCTGTAACAAGATGTATTTTCACGCTTTAAGTACAAAAGGTCTCGTTCCATTCGTAGATCATTTTACTTGTCAAGTGAAATTTGCTCAAGTTTGAATAAAACGTTTTGAATTGAAGTCTTAACGTGGCCAGATTTGAGTTTTTGCCTCGTAACTTTGTCAAAGATGAATGTTGAGCTCAATATTTTTCAGGATATTTCTTCCCGTGATGAAGCAGGTCTGAAATATCCCAAAACCACATTTCCTTATTTTTGACCAAATGGGACGTTTCATGTTCAGGTGTTAAAGACGCTTCCGCAGCACCAGAAACGCCTGGGGAATGAAACATTAGATTTACTATTGTTGAACACATTTTCTGTGGAGACGAGCAGGTGGAAGGTTCCACAGTGTCTCTTTAAAGCAGCAGAAGGTGAGATGTTGTGGCGTTTCAGCAGCGTGGAGGCCGTCCTGGAGCAGGCGCGGGAGTGGGAGGCCAATTGCGAATACTCCAGAGCCGTCGACTGTTTCCTCAAAGTGAAAGACGACAAGAACAACAAGCTGATGGAGGGATGCTGGATGAAGGTGAAGACGCCACAGGGAATGGCTCCGTGTTTTCGGCAGCGCCCCCTGCTGGTCACACTGGACTCATAGGACCATAGTTACTCTGCGTCTCTCCTCAGGCGGCCGAACTCTCCATAAAGTTCCTGAGTCGTGATCGGGCGGTGGAGGTGGTGCAGCTCGTGGGCCCTCGCCTCTCGAAGCTTCGGCAGTTTAAAGCGGTGACAAGATCAGGATTTACTTCCTCTTTTTGGTGTTTTGAACAAACAGGGAGTCACAAAAATCTGACCTTTCACAGGACAATAATTCTGTCAGTTGTTGTTGAAGTCGCCTCAGATTGTCACAGAATGTTCAGAAACAGATGCAGATTTGATGTGTAATTCAGTTCATCCTTATTTTGGACTCATGGTCCATTTTTAAAAACAAACAAGGACAGAGTGTTTAACCAGTGTCTCCACAGACTGGACTGATCTTATTGCACTGAATCTCAGATTTGTGAGTCACATTATTATTTCATTGTCCGATTTGTCTGCAGATAAAACTGTACTTAAAGTTCTTAGAGCCTGCAGACCGTTCACTCTGCAGTAACAAACATCTCAGTCGCACTCGTCCATCGTGGCCTCCTCAAAACCACCGCAAAGCCCATTCGTGGCACCTTTTTTGTAATTAACCCAGAGGTGAGCTGTGTACAGCGGTGAACAACATGATTTAAACAACTTTACATCATTCATACAAGAGCAATAAGAAGGACAATAATTCAGTCAGTTCTCCCAGAATGTTCAGAATGAGCTGCAGATTTGCTCTGTGCTGTTTTCTGTGTGTTTTCAGGTGGAGCCGTTCAGTCCAAACAGAATCATGTGGTGTCTGAATCTGCTCCTCACACTCAGCCTCATGTGTCTGAATCTGCTCCTCACACTCAGCCTCATGTGTCTGAATCTGCTCCTCACACTCAGCCTCATGTGTCTGAATCTGCTCCTCACACTCAGCCTCATGTGTCTGAATCTGCTCCTCACACTCAGCCTCATGTGTCTGAATCTGCTCCTCACACTCAGCCTCATGTGTCTGAATCTGCTCCTCACACTCAGCCTCATGTGTCTGAATCTGCTCCTCACACTCAGCCTCATGTGTCTGAATCTGCTCCTCACACTCAGCCTCATGTGTCTGAATCTGCTCCTCACACTCAGCCTCATGTGTCTGAATCTGCTCCTCACACTCAGCCTCATGTGTCTGAATCTGCTCCTCACACTCAGCCTCATGTGTCTGAATCTGCTCCTCACACTCAGCCTCATGTGTCTGAATCTGCTCCTCACACTCAGCCTCATGTGTCTGAATCTGCTCCTCACACTCAGCCTCATGTGTCTGAATCTGCTCCTCACACTCAGCCTCATGTGTCTGAATCTGCTCCTCACACTCAGCCTCATGTGTCTGAATCTGCTCCTCACACTCAGCCTCATGTGTCTGAATCTGCTCCTCACACTCAGCCTCATGTGTCTGAATCTGCTCCTCACACTCAGCCTCATGTGTCTGAATCTGCTCCTCACACTCAGCCTCACGTGTCTGAATCTGCTCCTCACACTCAGCCTCATGTGTCTGAATCTGCTCCTCACACTCAGCCTCATGTGTCTGAATCTGCTCCTCACACTCAGCCTCACGTGTCTGAATCTGCTCCTCACACTCAGCCTCATGTGTCTGAATCTGCTCCTCACACTCAGCCTCATGTGTCTGAATCTGCTCCTCACACTCAGCCTCATGTGTCTGAATCTGCTCCTCACACTCAGCCTCATGTGTCTGAATCTGCTCCTCACACTCAGCCTCATGTGTCTGAATCTGCTCCTCACACTCAGCCTCATGTGTCTGAATCTGCTCCTCACACTCAGCCTCATGTGTCTGAATCTGCTCCTCACACTCAGCCTCATGTGTCTGAATCTGCTCCTCACACTCAGCCTCACGTGTCTGAATCTGCTCCTCACACTCAGCCTCATGTGTCTGAATCTGCTCCTCACACTCAGCCTCATGTGTCTGAATCTGCTCCTCACACTCAGCCTCATGTGTCTGAATCTGCTCCTCACACTCAGCCTCATGTGTCTGAATCTGCTCCTCACACTCAGCCTCATGTGTCTGAATCTGCTCCTCACACTCAGCCTCATGTGTCTGAATCTGCTCCTCACACTCAGCCTCATGTGTCTGAATCTGCTCCTCACACTCAGCCTCATGTGTCTGAATCTGCTCCTCACACTCAGCCTCACGTGTCTGAATCTGCTCCTCACACTCAGCCTCATGTGTCTGAATCTGCTCCTCACACTCAGCCTCATGTGTCTGAATCTGCTCCTCACACTCAGCCTCATGTGTCTGAATCTGCTCCTCACACTCAGCCTCATGTGTCTGAATCTGCTCCTCACACTCAGCCTCATGTGTCTGAATCTGCTCCTCACACTCAGACTGTGCAGCGAGTGAATCCTGAGGAAACGACTGGAGATGAAGCGTCTGCAGCTCCTTCAGGCTTTAAACGCCGACGACCAGAGGAAAGCACCAGATTGTGTGTGGAGCTGCAGAAAGGTGAAGACTGGAGGAATCTGGGCTTCAGACTCGTTCTCCTCACGACTCTTGGGGCAGGAGTTTGTCCTGAACCTGCTCGAGCTTCTCTCCTGATGCTGATGTTGGTCCAGATCCTCCTGCAGAAGCTCCTTCCTCTGCACTTTGGACCAAGGCCACATTTGTTTGGGGAAGTTCTTCCACATGTTGAAGCTGCACAGTCTGAGTGTGAGGAGCAGATTCAGACACATGAGGCTGAGTGTGAGGAGCAGATTCAGACACATGAGGCTGAGTGTGAGGAGCAGATTCAGACACATGAGGCTGAGTGTGAGGAGCAGATTCAGACACATGAGGCTGAGTGTGAGGAGCAGATTCAGACACCACATGATTCTGTTTGGACTGAACGGCTCCACCTGAAAACACACAGAAAACAGCACAGAGCAAATCTGCAGCTTGTAAACTTCTGACTCCTTGAGGCACCTTAAAACAAACACGTGGAAGTCGTAGAGCAGTTTTAAGAAGATCTTTATTTGAGCCACAACAGGATTCAACAGGACACCGGCCTTTCTGATGGGTCTTCGCTCCCCCGTCTCTGCAAAGCCCTTTCTGCCAGACCTTTTATAGCAGGACTTGCTGATTACAACACTCGCTGATGCAGGTGTAATTCTATCCTTGTTGCTTACGTAAAATTCCCAAAATTGAGCGTCTGGCCCAACGTCTAGGCCATCGTTTAAAGCGGGCCCTTTAGAGACGCCACATTTATTTAAATAGACAAGGGTCACAAGGTGAACATGCTCCTATGGCATTTGAAGGTGAGCGTATGTTATACAGTCAGAATAGGAGAGAAGCAGATACGTACTGGTTTAATCAGTCCTCAATATTAACACAAAGAGAATAATTCACAAGCTGTTTCTGAACATTCTGTGCATATCCCGTATATCTGTGTTTAAGTGAGTGACGTCAGCGTCGCTCACATGAGGCTCCTGTTGCCACGGTTACAGGAGCCAATCTGGAGCCAGGTCCATATTTGGAAATCCTCCCGCGAGTATCATAGCAACACAAGAGCCAATCATGAGTGAGGAGGTTAAATGTGGCGCCTCCTCCTGGCAGAGCTGATGCATCATATATACGGACTATGGATGTGATACTCTGCACCTGCAGGACACTGGATTTACCTGATTCTGCACAAGAAGAAGAAACTTTGAGCTTTAAAGAGTTTAAGTCACTGATTTATGTTGTTTGTTCTGTTCCGTACGAACAACAACAGAGTCACAATTTAACCAAATTCTCTTTACTTTCTGCTCGTTAAATTCTGCTCGTTCAGATTCTAGTCACATTAGATATTGTGACTGTTTGAGATATTTTCTCTTTTTATTTCAGAAATCGTCACTCGGGGGAAAGCGGGAAACGAGCTGTCAATCAAACCTGTTGCTAACGCTAGGGGGAGGGACCTCGGGGTATGAAGGCGTCTGATTGGTCCGTTATTTCTGTTCAGATCTTGATTTAGGAACAAAACAGAGAAATGCAAAGTTCAGGATCCTGTGTGGCGGCTTCAGACGAACAGTTTAAGTCCAGAATGACGAGGCTCAGAGCAGCAGGTACAGACAGAGGGACGAGAAGATCCTAATGTGAAGGAGCCCCAAGAGCCTCCTGGAGCACTTCCTGTTTGGCACGCGCCGGCTAACGGGTCAGCGGCTAACGGGTCAGCGGCTAACGGGTCAGCGGCTAACGGGTCAGCGGCTAACGGGTTAGCGGCTAACGGGTTAGCTTAGTCCACTCAGATATACGGACTATGATTCTGTGAAAATCTGAGGGGATTTCAACAAGAACTGACAGAATTATTGCCTGTGAAATGAGGTCAGAGGTTTAAGACTCTGTATTTAAATGTAAATCTGTGTGAAACGTGAAGGCGGCAGAGCTGTACCTGAACGTGGACCTCATCAAAGATGCGATCGATGTTTTCATCGACGGAGACGAGTGGAACAAAGCAAAACGAGTGGCCAAAGAGCTGGAGCCCAGGTGAGAGGAAATGCTCCAATGTTCTCCTGTTGTGACCTCAAAAACTCACCTCGTGATGTCATGAAGTGGTAGTTTTCATGGGAACAGCTCCTTTTCTTTTTGGTTCAGTCGAGGTCGGCGACTCCAGGACTGAAACGATCCAGGTGATTCTAGTGAAGGTGTTTTTTATTTTGTTTTTTTTTAATCTAACTCTTTATTTCAGTGTTCAGGTTTTTCTCTGGTTTAAAATCCTCAGATTCTTTTTCCTTTCTTTGAACATCACAAAATCCTTCAAAATAAAAGACTCGAGCTTTCACAATAAACTTTTTCATTCAAATCACTTTCCCCAAACCTTCAACTTTACACAGTGGAGCACTTCCTGTCTCACCACACGATGACATCACGAGGTGGAGCAGAGTGTTTGTGCGTTCAACCTAAAGTGTGACGTGTGTTTCAGGCTGGAGGATTATGTGGATCAGAAATACAAAGAGCATCTGAAGAACCAGGGGCAGGTGGAGTCGGTGAGACGCACCAACCAAAACCCGACGGACGAGAAAAAGAGAAAGAACTGACACACACTCTGTTCCTCCTGTGTGTGTGTGTGTGTGTGTGTGTGTGTGTGTGTGTGTGTGTGTCTGTGTGTGTGTGTCTGTGTGTGTGTGTGTGTGTGTGTGTGTGTGTGTGTGTGTGTGTGTGTGTGTGTGTGTGTGTGTGTGTGTGTGTGTGTGTGTGTGTGTGTGTGTGTGTGTGTGTGTGTGTGTGTGTGTGTGTGTGTGTGTGTGTGTGTGTGTGTGTGTGTGTGTGTCTGTGTGTGTGTGTGTGTGTGTGTGTGTGTGTGTGTCTGTGTGTGTGTGTGTGTGTGTGTGTGTGTGTGTGTGTGTCTGTGTGTGTGTGTGTGTGTGTGTGTGTGTGTGTGTGTCTGTGTGTGTGTGTGTGTGTGTGTCTGTGTGTGTGTGTGTGTGTGTCTGTGTGTGTGTCTGTGTGTGTGTGTCTGTGTGTGTGTGTGTGTGTGTGTGTGTGTCTGTGTGTGTGTGTGTCTGTGTGTGTGTGTCTGTGTGTGTGTGTGTCTGTGTGTGTGTGTGTGTGTGTGTGTCTGTGTGTGTGTGTGTGTGTGTGTGTGTGTGTGTGTGTGTGTGTGTGTGTGTGTGTGTGTGTGTGTGTGTCTGTGTGTGTGTGTGTGTGTGTCTGTGTGTGTGTGTGTGTGTGTGTGTGTGTCTGTGTGTGTGTGTGTGTGTGTGTGTGTGTGTGTGTGTGTGTGTGTGTGTGTCTGTGTGTGTGTGTGTGTCTGTGTGTGTGTGTGTCTGTGTGTGTGTGTGTGTGTGTGTGTCTGTGTGTGTGTGTGTGTGTGTGTGTGTGTCTGTGTGTGTGTGTGTCTGTGTGTGTGTGTCTGTGTGTGTGTCTGTGTGTGTGTCTGTGTGTGTGAATGTCTGTGTGTGTCTATGTGTGTGTGTCTGTGTGTGTGTGTCTGTCTGTGTCTGTGTGTCTTTGTGTGTCTGTGTGTGTGTGTCTGTGTGTGTGTGTGTGTGTGTGTGTGTGTGTGTGTGTGTGTGTGTGTGTCTGTGTGTGTGTGTCTGTGTCTGTGTGTGTGTGTGTGTGTGTGTGTGTCTGTGTGTGTGTCTGTGTGTGTGTGTCTGTGTCTGTGTGTGTGTGTGTGTGTGTGTGTGTGTGTGTCTGTGTCTGTGTGTGTGTGTGTGTGTGTCTGTGTGTGTGTGTGTGTGTGTGTGTGTGTGTGTGTGTGTGTCTGTGTGTGTGTGTGTGTGTGTCTGTGTGTGTGTGTGTGTGTGTGTGTGTGTGTGTGTGTCTGTGTGTGTGTGTGTGTGTGTGTCTGTGTGTGTGTGTGTGTGTGTGTGTGTGTGTGTGTGTGTCTGTGTGTGTGTGTGTGTGTGTGTGTGTGTGTGTGTGTGTGTGTGTGTGTGTCTGTGTGTGTGTGTGTGTCTGTGTGTGTGTGTGTGTGTGTGTGTGTGTGTGTGTGTGTGTGTGTCTGTGTGTGTGTGTCTGTGTGTGTGTCTGTGTGTGTGTGTCTGTGTGTGTGTGTGTGTGTGTGTGTCTGTGTGTGTGTGTCTGTGTGTGTGTCTGTGTGTGTGTGTGTGTGTGTGTCTGTGTGTGTGTGTGTGTGTGTCTGTGTCTGTGTGTGTGTGTCTGTGTGTGTGTCTGTGTGTGTGTGTGTGTGTCTGTGTGTGTGTGTGTGTGTGTGTGTGTGTGTGTGTGTGTCTGTGTGTGTCTGTGTCTGTGTCTGTGTGTGTGTGTGTGTGTGTGTGTGTCTGTGTGTGTCTGTGTCTGTGTGTGTGTGTGTGTGTGTGTCTGTGTCTGTGTCTGTGTCTGTGTCTGTGTCTGTGTGTGTGTGTGTGTGTGTGTGTGTGTGTGTCTGTGTCTGTGTCTGTGTCTGTGTGTGTGTGTGTGTGTGTGTGTAGTTGGCAGGGATCGATGTCATGGCGGCTCTGGACCTCTACGCAGAACGAGGACAGTGGGACAAATGTCTGGAGACGGCGTCAAAACAGGTCCAGAGTCACAAACACAGAGTCACAAACACAGAGTCAAACACAGAGTCACAAACACAGAGTCAAACACAGAGTCAAACACAGAGTCACAAACACAGAGTCAAACACAGAGTCACACACAGAGTCACAAACACAGAGTCAAACACAGAGTCAAACACAGAGTCACAAACACAGAGTCAAACACAGAGTCAAACACAGAGTCACAAACACAGAGTCACAAACACAGAGTCAAACACAGAGTCACAAACACAGAGTCAAACACAGAGTCAAACACAGAGTCACAAACACAGAGTCAAACACAGAGTCACAAACACAGAGTCACAAACACAGAGTCAAACACAGAGTCAAACACAGAGTCACAAACACAGAGTCAAACACAGAGTCAAACACAGAGTCACAAACACAGAGTCAAACACAGAGTCACAAACACAGAGTCACAAACACAGAGTCACAAACACAGAGTCACAAACACAGAGTCAAACACAGAGTCACAAACACAGAGTCAAACACAGAGTCAAACACAGAGTCACAAACACAGAGTCAAACACAGAGTCAAACACAGAGTCACAAACACAGAGTCACAAACACAGAGTCACAAACACAGAGTCAAACACAGAGTCAAACACAGAGTCACAAACACAGAGTCAAACACAGAGTCACAAACACAGAGTCACAAACACAGAGTCAAACACAGAGTCAAACACAGAGTCACAAACACAGAGTCAAACACAGAGTCACAAACACAGAGTCACAAACACAGAGTCACAAACACAGAGTCACAAACACAGAGTCAAACACAGAGTCACAAACACAGAGTCACAAACACAGAGTCACAAACACAGAGTCACAAACACAGAGTCAAACACAGAGTCACACACAGAGTCACAAACACAGAGTCAAACACAGAGTCAAACACAGAGTCAAACACAGAGTCACAAACACAGAGTCAAACACAGAGTCACAAACACAGAGTCAAACACAGAGTCAAACACAGAGTCACAAACACAGAGTCACAAACACAGAGTCACAAACACAGAGTCACAAACACAGAGTCAAACACAGAGTCAAACACAGAGTCAAACACAGAGTCACAAACACAGAGTCACAAACACAGAGTCAAACACAGAGTCAAACACAGAGTCACAAACACAGAGTCAAACACAGAGTCAAACACAGAGTCACAAACACAGAGTCACAAACACAGAGTCAAACACAGAGTCACAAACACAGAGTCAAACACAGAGTCACAAACACAGAGTCACAAACACAGAGTCAAACACAGAGTCACAAACACAGAGTCACAAACACAGAGTCAAACACAGAGTCACAAACACAGAGTCAAACACAGAGTCAAACACAGAGTCAAACACAGAGTCAAACACAGAGTCACAAACACAGAGTCACAAACACAGAGTCAAACACAGAGTCACAAACACAGAGTCAAACACAGAGTCAAACACAGAGTCAAACACAGAGTCACAAACACAGAGTCAAACACAGAGTCACAAACACAGAGTCAAACACAGAGTCACAAACACAGAGTCACAAACACAGAGTCAAACACAGAGTCACAAACACAGAGTCAAACACAGAGTCAAACACAGAGTCAAACACAGAGTCAAACACAGAGTCACAAACACAGAGTCACACACAGAGTCACAAACACAGAGTCAAACACAGAGTCAAACACAGAGTCAAACACAGAGTCACAAACACAGAGTCACAAACACAGAGTCACAAACACAGAGTCACAAACACAGAGTCACAAACAGAGTCACAAACAGAGTCACAAACACAGAGTCAAACACAGAGTCACAAACACAGAGTCAAACACAGAGTCAAACACAGAGTCACAAACACAGAGTCAAACACAGAGTCACAAACACAGAGTCAAACACAGAGTCACAAACACAGAGTCACAAACACAGAGTCAAACACAGAGTCACAAACACAGAGTCAAACACAGAGTCAAACACAGAGTCACAAACACAGAGTCACAAACACAGAGTCAAACACAGAGTCACAAACACAGAGTCAAACACAGAGTCACAAACACAGAGTCAAACACAGAGTCACAAACACAGAGTCAAACACAGAGTCACAAACACAGAGTCAAACACAGAGTCACAAACACAGAGTCAAACACAGAGTCACAAACACAGAGTCACAAACACAGAGTCAAACACAGAGTCACAAACACAGAGTCAAACACAGAGTCACAAACACAGAGTCACAAACACAGAGTCAAACACAGAGTCACAAACACAGAGTCAAACACAGAGTCAAACACAGAGTCACAAACAGAGTCACAAACACAGAGCCACAAACACAGAGTCAAACACAGAGTCAAACACAGAGTCAAACACAGAGTCAAACACAGAGTCTCAAACACAGAGTCTCAAACACAGAGTCAAACACAGAGTCACAAACACAGAGTCAAACACAGAGTCACAAACACAGAGTCAAACACAGAGTCACAAACACAGAGTCACAAACACAGAGTCAAACACAGAGTCACAAACACAGAGTCAAACACAGAGTCAAACACAGAGTCAAACACAGAGTCACAAACACAGAGTCAAACACAGAGTCAAACACAGAGTCAAACACAGAGTCAAACACAGAGTCACAAACACAGAGTCACAAACACAGAGTCACAAACACAGAGTCAAACACAGAGTCACAAACACAGAGTCACAAACAGAGTCACAAACAGAGTCACAAACAGAGTCACAAACACAGAGTCAAACACAGAGTCAAACACAGAGTCACAAACACAGAGTCAAACACAGAGTCACAAACACAGAGTCACAAACACAGAGTCAAACACAGAGTCACAAACACAGAGTCACAAACACAGAGTCAAACACAGAGTCACAAACACAGAGTCAAACACAGAGTCAAACACAGAGTCACAAACACAGAGTCACAAACACAGAGTCACAAACACAGAGTCACAAACACAGAGTCACAAACACAGAGTCACAAACACAGAGTCACAAACACAGAGTCACAAACACAGAGTCAAACACAGAGTCACAAACACAGAGTCAAACACAGAGTCACAAACACAGAGTCACAAACACAGAGTCACAAACACAGAGTCAAACACAGAGTCAAACACAGAGTCAAACACAGAGTCAAACACAGAGTCACAAACACAGAGTCACAAACAGAGTCAAACACAGAGTCACAAACACAGAGTCACAAACAGAGTCACAAACACAGAGTCAAACACAGAGTCACAAACAGAGTCACAAACACAGAGTCAAACACAGAGTCACAAACACAGAGTCACAAACACAGAGTCAAACACAGAGTCACAAACACAGAGTCACAAACACAGAGTCAAACACAGAGTCAAACACAGAGTCAAACACAGAGTCAAACACAGAGTCACAAACACAGAGTCAAACACAGAGTCACAAACACAGAGTCACAAACACAGAGTCAAACACAGAGTCACAAACACAGAGTCAAACACAGAGTCACAAACACAGAGTCAAACACAGAGTCAAACACAGAGTCACAAACACAGAGTCAAACACAGAGTCACAAACACAGAGTCACAAACACAGAGTCAAACACAGAGTCACAAACACAGAGTCAAACACAGAGTCAAACACAGAGTCACAAACACAGAGTCAAACACAGAGTCACAAACACAGAGTCAAACACAGAGTCACAAACACAGAGTCACAAACACAGAGTCAAACACAGAGTCACAAACACAGAGTCAAACACAGAGTCAAACACAGAGTCACAAACACAGAGTCAAACACAGAGTCAAACACAGAGTCACAAACACAGAGTCACAAACACAGAGTCACAAACACAGAGTCACAAACACAGAGTCAAACACAGAGTCACAAACACAGAGTCACAAACACAGAGTCAAACACAGAGTCAAACACAGAGTCACAAACACAGAGTCACAAACACAGAGTCACAAACACAGAGTCACAAACACAGAGTCACAAACACAGAGTCACAAACACAGAGTCACAAACACAGAGTCAAACACAGAGTCACAAACACAGAGTCACAAACACAGAGTCAAACACAGAGTCACAAACACAGAGTCACAAACACAGAGTCAAACACAGAGTCAAACACAGAGTCAAACACAGAGTCACAAACACAGAGTCACAAACACAGAGTCACAAACACAGAGTCACAAACACAGAGTCAAACACAGAGTCACAAACACAGAGTCACAAACACAGAGTCAAACACAGAGTCACAAACACAGAGTCAAACACAGAGTCACAAACACAGAGTCACAAACACAGAGTCACAAACACAGAGTCAAACACAGAGTCACAAACACAGAGTCAAACACAGAGTCAAACACAGAGTCAAACACAGAGTCAAACACAGAGTCACAAACACAGAGTCACAAACACAGAGTCACAAACACAGAGTCACAAACACAGAGTCAAACACAGAGTCAAACACAGAGTCAAACACAGAGTCACAAACACAGAGTCAAACACAGAGTCAAACACAGAGTCACAAACACAGAGTCACAAACACAGAGTCACAAACACAGAGTCAAACACAGAGTCAAACACAGAGTCAAACACAGAGTCAAACACAGAGTCACAAACAGAGTCACAAACAGAGTCACAAACACAGAGTCACAAACACAGAGTCAAACACAGAGTCACAAACACAGAGTCAAACACAGAGTCAAACACAGAGTCAAACACAGAGTCAAACACAGAGTCACAAACACAGAGTCACAAACACAGAGTCACAAACACAGAGTCACAAACACAGAGTCACAAACACAGAGTCACAAACACAGAGTCAAACACAGAGTCACAAACACAGAGTCAAACACAGAGTCAAACACAGAGTCACAAACACAGAGTCAAACACAGAGTCACAAACACAGAGTCAAACACAGAGTCACAAACACAGAGTCACAAACACAGAGTCAAACACAGAGTCAAACACAGAGTCACAAACACAGAGTCACAAACACAGAGTCAAACACAGAGTCACAAACACAGAGTCAAACACAGAGTCACAAACACAGAGTCACAAACACAGAGTCAAACACAGAGTCACACACAGAGTCAAACACAGAGTCACAAACACAGAGTCAAACACAGAGTCACAAACACAGAGTCACAAACACAGAGTCACAAACACAGAGTCACAAACACAGAGTCACAAACACAGTCAAACAGAGTCAAACACAGAGTCAAACACAGAGTCAAACACAGAGTCAAACACAGAGTCACAAACACAGAGTCAAACACAGAGTCACAAACACAGAGTCAAACACAGAGTCACAAACACAGAGTCAAACACAGAGTCACAAACACAGAGTCACAAACACAGAGTCAAACACAGAGTCACAAACACAGAGTCACAAACACAGAGTCACAAACACAGAGTCACAAACACAGAGTCACAAACACACAGTCAAACACAGAGTCAAACACAGAGTCAAACACAGAGTCAAACACAGAGTCAAACACAGAGTCACAAACACAGAGTCACAAACAGAGTCACAAACAGAGAGTCACAAACACAGAGTCAAACACAGAGTCACAAACACAGAGTCACAAACAGAGTCAAACACAGAGTCAAACACAGAGACAAACACAGAGTCAAACACAGAGTCACAAACACAGAGTCAAACACAGAGTCACAAACACAGAGTCACAAACACAGAGTCACAAACACAGAGTCACAAACACAGAGTCACAAACACAGAGTCAAACACAGAGTCAAACACAGAGTCAAACACAGAGTCAAACACAGAGTCACAAACACAGAGAGTCAAACACAGAGTCAAACACAGAGTCACAAACAGAGTCACAAACACAGAGTCACAAACACAGAGTCACAAACACAGAGTCAAACACAGAGTCACAAACACAGAGTCACAAACACAGAGTCAAACACAGAGTCACAAACACAGAGTCAAACACAGAGTCACAAACACAGAGTCACAAACACA